>CAUYRH010031742.1:0-12388 GCA_963574655.1 Perodicticus potto
TGTGGCGGGCACCTGTAGTCCCAGCTACTTGGGAGGCGGAGGCAGGAGACTCGCTTGAGCCCAGGAATTGGAGGTTGCTGTGAGCTGTGATGCCACAACACTCTATCCAGGGTGACAGCTTGAGGCTCTGTCTCAAAAAAAAAGAGGTGACTGTGGTCATCCAGATGGGGCACACTGGTGGCTGAGACAGAGAGGCAGCTGCCGTGATGGAAAGAAATGAATGAATCCTCAAACGCCCAGCAGGAGACTTGACAAGGCGTGGCTGGATATGGGGTCAATGGTGGCCTGATGTCCTGGACATTTGGGGACCTCCCCATTTTGAACACAATATTTTGTTGTTAGACCCTGATTCTTGATCCAAAATCAACAGCCCCCTTAGCAATTACAGGTGGGTATCCCACTTTGGTGTCCATTCCTGTCCTGTCCTGTCCTGATCCTTTATATGACCCTTCCAGAGAGTCACACACCTTTTGAGTATGTGTGAGAACATTTTTCACTCATGGTCCTATGATGACAGAACAATGCCCCCCACAAAGATGCTCACATTTGCATCCCCAGAACTTGTCAACATGTTGCCTCACAAGGCAAAAGGGACTTTGCAAATGCAATAACATTAGGGAACGTGAGATGGGGAGATATTCCTGTTATCCAGGTAGACCCAATGTAGTCACAGGGGTCCGCACAGGAGGGAAGTAAAAGGTCTGAAGAAGAGGTGTGTTGACGAAGCAGAGCGATGCATTCTGAAGACGAAGGGAAGGTCCACAAACCCAGGGACACAGGCGGCAGGGAAAGAGAGGTATGAATCCTCCCTTGGAGACTCCAGAAGGAACACAGGGCTGCTGACACCTTAATTTTAGCCCCTATAAAGCACACTTTGGACTTCTGAACTCTAGAACTGTAAGGTAATGAACTTGTGTTGTTTTAAGCCACAAAATTGGTGTTAATTTGTTACAGCAGCAATAAGAATATGACACAATGAACTTCTTAATCTAAGGCAAAACCGTACTTCACAAGATAGCAAATAAAAAAATATTTCAGGCTCGGCACCTATGGCTCAATGGGCTAAGGCGCCAGCCACGTACACCTGAGCTGGCGGGTTCAAATCCAGCCCGGACCCGCCAAACAACAATGACGGCTGCAATCAAAAAATGGCCGGGCGTTGTGGTGGGCGCCTGTAGTCCCAGCTACTTGGGAGGCGGAGGCAAGAGACTCACTTGAGCCCAGGATTGGAGGTTGCTGTGAACTATAATGCCACGGCACTCTACCTAGGGTGACAGCTTGAGGCTCTGTCTCAAAAAAAAAAAAAAAAAAAAAAAAAAAAATATTTCAAAGCTCGGCGCCTATAGCTCAGTGGTTAGGGTGCCAGCCACATACACCAGAGCTGGAAAGTTTAAACCCGGCCCGGGGCCTGATAAACAACAATGACAGCTGCAACGAAAAATAGCCGGGCATTGTGGCAGGCGCCTATAGTCCCAGCTACTTGGGAGGCTGAAGCAAGAGAGTTGCTTAAGCCCAAGAGTTTGAGGTTGCTGTGAGCTGTGATGGCACAGCACTCTACCAAGGGCAACATAATGAGACTTTGTCTCAAAAATATATATATATATATTTTTTCAAGTCTGTATCATATTTGCACAAGGGAAATGTAAAGAAGGAAGCAATGTGAGGGCCAGGAGTGGTGGCTCACACCTGTAATCCTAACATGCTCAGGAGTTCGAGACCAGCCTGAGCAAGAACGAGACTTCGTCTCCACTGAAAATAGAAAAATTAGTGAGGTTCAGTGGCACATGCCTGTAGTCCTAGTTACTCAGGACGCTGCTATAGGAGTGTCGAGTTGTGGACCTCACCAACCACCATGAAAACGGCGTGTGGAAGTCCTAAACCAGTATCTCTGACTGTGACCTTACTTGGAAATGGGATCATTGCTCATGTAATTAGTTAGGTCAATATAAGGTCTTGGTGTTATTACAAGAAGACAGCAGAGAACATGAAGGTAGAGACACCCCGGGAACATCATGTGGAGACAAAGGCCAGGATTGGGGTTATGCAGCTGCAAACCAAAGAATGCTAAACATTCTGCAAACCCCCAGATGCTATGAAGAGGTGGGGAAGGATTCGGAGGGCTGATGGCTTTGCAGGCACCTTGAGCTCTGATTTCTGGACTCCAGAACCATGAGACAGTGAATTTCTGCTGTTTTAAGCCACCAGATTTGTCATAGTTTGTTAGAGGCACCCTAGGAAGTAAAACACCTGCTTTCATGGAATTCCGTCATGTTTCTGAAATTTCTTCCTCAAGAACATAGATTTGATATAATCTGCCTTCCTTTCCTTTTCCTGCCATCATTATTCCTTCCATTTTCTTAACCACCACAAGGACATTCTTAAATTAGTGGTGCATCTTATAATCAAGAGCATTTTAGATTTAAGAGAATAAAATATGTGGGTATTCATCAGACTTTAAGCATCATACCTCCGTGTCCCAGGTCTTAGGGCACAGCCTGGCAGGAGGTCCTGTGGTTTAGTAAATAATCACGTGTTATAGAAAGGCGGTGAGGGCAGGGGAAGTGGACAGGGAGCGTGGACATCATCCAGAGAGCCTGGAAGGAATTGAGCTGAGCGATGGATGAGGCCCCAAGCAGAGATATTTCCCACCTAACATGAAATACAGGTTTCTTTCTCTGCAATTCTAATAGAGCGATTAATTTCTGTTGAGAACTCCACATGGTCACATAAACTCCCTTTAAAGTTGGAAAACCCTCCAGAACCACATCAGTTTCGGAAGAATCTGGAAAGTAGGGGAAACAGCAGACTTCTTGGAGAAGATGGATAGCCGGGAGAGGGGCATGGGGTTGGGTAGAACAGCAGCTGGGAAGGTCTCAGAGCACATGAATCCCAGGGGACATCCCCAAGTGACACAGCCCAGAGGAGGTGCAGGTGAGTTAGGCCAACCCTTGGGTCGGTTCAGCCCCAGACTCCAGCTCTGAATTTGTCCCCAGCCCAGGGAAAGGCAAAACCACTTGAACCTCAAGATTTTCCTGGGAACAAGGAGGGTTTGAGACTAGGTAGGAATGGGTGCAGGGAACTGGGCCGGTAACTCAGCTGCGGGAAGGTTGATTTATTTGTTGAATGAATGACCAACCATAGACGTAACTGCTCTGTCTGAACCAGGATCCCAGGAAATGAGGCTCTGACACGTGAGCAGCCCAGACGACATCTGAAATGAAGTCTGCCTTCAGCGATCTGGTTGCATCAGCCCGTCCGTGGAGGTCACCTTCTCCTGTCGGCTTAGCTCCATCCCCTCCTGCCTCGCAGCCAGGGGACCGCTTTGTCTCTCTTCCTTACAGTCATCTCCAGCCAGGACTGAGACTGGGAAATGGGGCTTGAGAGAGAGAGTCAGAACGCTCTGGGCCACGTGGAAGTGGGCCTAAAAGAACGCCAGCGCGACTCCGACAAATGTGTGGACATGTTTGGCATCTTTATTTCTCTTCTAAGTACCAATTACTCATCCTGGGCCCAAATGGTGGCAGGTTTTCTTCCCCCAAGGGGACAGATTGCAGAAACCAGAGGAGAGAGGTGGTAGGGGAAGCTGAGGAGGGGGGGAGGGGAAGACGGGATGGCACCGTCGCCGCAGACAGGCTGAGGGGAGCCCTGGGATGCAGCTCCCTCCAGGCCAGCTGCAACCTCCTGCAAGGTTATCTGTAGCGGGCACAGGCTCCAAATCGACGGGGCAATAAAAGTGAGTCATCCTCACCCCGTGCGAGCCAACTCAGGCGCTTAGGGCTCAGTGAAGCGTGTCCCCAGATGCAAAGTTACTCAAATTCTGGAATGAGTTTTGCCTGAATAAAGGGCATAGAAATGTCCGTGCCCATAAAGACCAGCTGCTGTGCAGAGCCGGTGTGGCTGACAGAGCAGGGGTGAGCAGCTGACAAGCACCACCTGAAATGAGCCGCAGGCTAGAGACAGACAGTGCCATACCCTCTAGAGACATCTGTCCTCAGGCTCCTAACCCAGCTCCACGGCTGCCTAGCTGTGTGCCCTTGGGCAGGGACATCACCTCCCTGATCTTCACAGCCTCAGTGATCAGAAAGGGCCCTCTGTACTCTGAGCCCTGTGGGGTATGCATTCCAGGGTTGATGTTTGCATTTTACCAGAAAGTATCTGTTCTTTCCACAGCACGCTGGTGAAGGGTGCTGTTTCCCCAATCCAATTGTTCAGGTTCATCCTGAACCCATGATTTTTTTAGCTCTGTGACTACAGGCAGGTTACTTAACCTCTCTGAGCCTCTGTTTCTTCCTGCTAAGGATAACATAACCAATGGAAAGGCAGGAAGTCTTATCCCAAATCCCTAGACATCACCTTTTGATTGTATGTTCTCCTTGTCTGGGAATCTTTACACGGAGATTTCTGAGAGTTCTGTTTGCGGCAAGAAAATGAAGCATCACACTTGTTCCACCGATGAGGGTTTGTGAAGCCCCCTAGCCATCAAGCTTTCTCTCTCAAATTATTCTGCATTATCTTCTTTGGAACACCTAGATCTAGAACTATCTAGTCAATTTATTATCCATGTCTCTCCACTGGATTTAAGCTCCATGAGATCACGGTCTTCATTGAGTTCACGACTGTGTTCCCAGCAACTAGCGTAGCACCTGGCTCACACCAGGTGCTCGATACACCTGTTGTTGAATGAATGAATGAATCATTGCTTCATTTAGTTGCTTCTGACATCAGCCTTCCTAAAGTCTCTCCATGTCCCCATTATGCAGAAACGGAAACTGAGGCCCTATGGGAGGGGCATGACCCAAAGTCATAGGGTATTGGTACCCAGGTCTTCCTGACTCCAAATTCCATCTGTCACCCGCTCCCCGGAAGGTGTTTGCATTTTAACAGGAAAGCTTTGGTGAGTGCAGCAGCACCCAAAGAGGTTAAGGGCAGGGGCTCTGAGTCTGCCAAGCCCATGTTCCATCTCAGCACTACAATGGACTGGCTTGGTCCGGGACTTAACCTGGAACTCAGTTTCCTCATCTACAGCATGAAAAGAATACACCTAGGGTGTTCCTCATGAGGCTGAGATTATCAGGACAATTAAGGCCACTTTGCACAGTGCCCAGCAAAGCTTTCTCTCTCAAATTATTCTGCATTGTCTTCTTTGGAACACTTTGGGCAGGTCCTTGATAGACGCCACCTTTCTTTATTCATTGCTGCTTCAGCCACAACCCTGTCAAAAACCCCACTGTGCTGGCCTCCCTGCCCAGCTAGCATTTCCTCCCCACTTTCGCTCCCTCTTTCTCTCTGGCATCTCCAAAGACAGGCACCCCAGCCCCCACGGGAACCCCTTCCACACTGTTCCACGCCAACCCCTGACAGTGGGGACTGGCACACGTGGTCCCAGCAGCCCACAGCCCTCTGTTCTCAGTTTGGGGCTGTGCACTCCAGCTGCCCTCACACCCACCCCCGGGGGCCCCAGTGCTCCCCCACAGCCCCCTCCACTCACTTGCATGCCTGCAGCAGCAGTGGGCACACGTGCTCCCGCCGCGTGTGGAGCCTGCACCTGTGGGAGGAGAGGCAGCCCCGGCTGGCGCTGCGGCTGAATCAGGACAGCAAATCTTGCCGCCCCCTCGCTCCTTAATCCGTTGCAATCTGGCTTCCTCCCTGTGCTACCCAAACCCACCCAAGTCAGGGCCACTGAGGATGCCCACTCACTGAGTCCAGAGTCTCTTCTATGGCGGGGAGGTTGGGGGGGCTGCTTAGGAGCATTTAAATTTGATGACCACTGCCCACCACCACCCTCCCCTAGCTGCCTCCTCTGCCCACCACTTCCCACCCTGCAGATTCCATTCTCTTCAGCCCAACGCACATTCATGGGGCCCTGCCCTGTGCTGAGTGCCGCTGGGTGGTGAGGAGGAGCAGGCAGAAGGGGTGAGGGGGGCAGGTGGAGGAACCTCACACTCTGCAGCCACCAGCTCTGCCCACTGCAGGTTGTGTATCTTTTGGCTGCTTGTTCACCCTCCCCGGGCCTCAGTCACCACCTCTGAAAAATGGGAATAATTGTGGGATTCGCATGAACACCTATAAGTGTTTAGCACCATGGGCTTCCACTGTTGCCTTGATCTACCCCACTTTATGCTTAGCAGCAAAAATGACCTTGAAACATAAATCAGGTCTCAGCAGTTGCTCACCTAAAACCTCTTCAAAGGCTTCTCGTTGGTCTTAGTATAAAATTCAGACTCCTTGGGTGGCGTCTGTGGCTCAGTGGGTAGGGTGCTGGCCCCATATACCAAGGGTGTTGGGTTCTAACCCGGCCCTGGCCAAACTGCAACAAAAAAGAATAGCCAGGCACTGTGGCGGGCGCCTGTGGTCCCAGTTTCTTTAGGAGGCTGAGGCAAGAGAATCGCCTAAGCCCAGGAGTTGGAGGTTGCTGTGAGCTGTGACGCCACAGCACTCTACCAAGGGTGACAAAGTGAGACTCTGTCTCTAAACAAAGAAATAAATAAAATAAAATTCAGACTCCTCTCCATGGTTTGTATGAATCCCCGACAGTCCTCTGACCTCATGTTGTGGTTATTCTTCCCTTGGTTCAGAAATTCCAGTTATACTGGCTTTCTTTTAATATCAAATGTTAATTTTAAATATTAATTAGAACTTAAACACTAAATTATTTAATGTACTAAATTCAACGATTTAATTTAAAATGTAACGCAGAATATCCCTATTCCCTCCCACACCAGGACAATTGGCGACACTCTTTCCTCTGCTTGGAACGTTGAGTGCCGTCCATCCTTCCTCTCACTCACAGGCCCTGCCCGTCTCTCAGGTCTCAGCTTCAATGCCACCTCCTGACCACTAGGGAGCAGACACTGTCAATGTCCCACTCTGATCCCTGACCCCGCGGCCTTCTCTGGGATTGTCTACTGGCTTCCCTGACTCCGCTTCACCTGCAGCACCCTCTGTAAATCGGGCACAGGAATCGTCATCTCAGACCCTGATTCTAGGGAACCCAACGTAGACACACCTGTTGTTCTTTACCTTGGTTTATTCCAAAGCACTCTTTTTTTTTTTTTTGAGACAGCGTCTCACTCTGCTGCCCAGGCTAAATTGAACGAGGCTGCCTCAGCGTACTTCACAGCAACCTCAAACTCCTGGGCTCAAGCGATCATCCTGCCGCGGCCTCCCAGGTAGCTGGCACTACAGGTACATGCCACAGCTAGTGTTTTAATTTTTAGTAGAGGCCGAGTCTTGTTCAGGCTGAGCTCAAGGGATCCCTCAACCTCGGCCTCGCAGAGTGCTAAGATTACTGGCATGAGCCACCGCACCCAGCCTATAATTATTAATTAAGGAAAGTGTTTAGTACATTTCTTTCCTCTGTCTCCTCCACGGCAGAGGAAGCTCCACGAGAGCAAGAATGGCACCTGTGTCATCCGTCATTTCATTCCCCACACTCGGCCCGGGACCTGTGCAGTAGAAGATGCTGGCTTGACCGTTTCTTGTGTTTCTAAGGATTCTTCCCTGGTTTCCCCTCTCTTGGCCTTCTGGCCCTCTGTGTCTGCTCTTAAATGATCCTCTCAGACCCAGCGTTTATTTGTAATCTCCCCTTGGGACAGGCTCAGATATCCCTGGATTTCTCTTACTCTGGCAGCAGCAGCAGCCTTCCAGTGCCAAGGCTGGAACCTGAGTGCCACATCTGACTCACTCACCTCAGCCCTCCTAGGTTGAGTACTGTGGTGTCATAGCTCACAGCAACCTCAAACTCCTGGGCTCAAGAGATTCTCTTGAGTAGCTGAGACTACATGCACCACAACAATACTCAGCTAATTTTTCTATTTTTAGTAGAGATAGGGTCTTGCTTTACTCAGGCTGGTCTTGAACCAGTGAGCTCAGGCAATCCACCTGCCTCAGCCTCCCAGAGTGCTAGGGTTACCGGTGTGAGCCACCACACCTGCCAGGCAAGAGCCTCTTAACAGAAACTCCCACGTCTCATCTTCACCTGTCCTGTATTCATTTTGCAACAATCTGCTGGACTGGTATTCCCAGCGCTCGCCATGAATCACATCCCTCCCTCTGGCAGCAACCCTACAAAACCCACAGAGCCACGTCCCAAACGCCTTGCCTTAGCTTTCACTCAGAGGCTCCAGTGATAATTCCTCAGGCCACCTCTGCCAGCCTGTCTGTGACACTGTGAATGCACGGGACAATGGCAATCATGATAGCACACCTGTCCTGGGCTCCAGCAGGTGCCAGGCCAGACCACAGCGCCCCCACGAGCCAGTGACAGCCTCTGCCAAGCACATAACCAGCACTTGATAAATATTTGATGAAGAAATTACACTACGTGAGGCACAATGCTCACAGGATTGTGTTTAATGTACATGACAAGCCTGTGAGGAGAGGAAACTAAGGCTCAGAGACATGAAAGCTCATCCCCAGCCTCAGAGCTAAAGTTGACAGCCAGGTCTGACCAATCCAAGGCACTGGCACGTGACCACCATGCTGTCTTGTCACAGGTCCTCTGCACCAGGCCGCAGCCCAACCTTACTGTCCATTCCCTGTTTAGCCACATTTCTATGCCTCCGAACTTTGTTCAATGTGGACCTTGCTTGGAATGCCCCCTCTGCCCCTGTGTTCAGATTCTTTATAACCTAACTCAAAAATCGTGTGTCTAGGCCAGGTGCAGTGCTCATGCCTGTAATCCCAGCACTCTGGGAGGCTGAGGTGGGTGGATTGCCTAAGCTCACAGGTTCGGGATCAGCCTGAGCAAAAGCAAGACCCTGTCTCTAAAAATAGCCGGGCTTTGTGGTGGGCACCTGTTGTCCCAGCTCCTGAGGAGGCTGAGGCAAGAGAATCGCTTGAGCCCAAGAGTTTGAACTACGACGCCACGGCTTTCTACTGAGGATGCCGGTAGAATCCTCACTTTGAGGAGGATTGAGAGACTCTGTCTTAAAAAAAAAAAGGCTCGGCGCCTGTGGCTCAACAGGCTAAGGCGCCAGCCACGTACACCTGAGCTGGCGGGTTCGAATCCAGCCCGGGCCCGCCAAACAACAATGATGGCTGCAACCAAAAAAATGGCTGGGCGTTGTGGTGGGCGCCTGTAGTCCCAGCTACTTGGGAGGCTGAGGCAGGAGACTCACTTGAGCCCAGGAATTGGAGGTTGCTGTGAGCTGTGATGTCACAGCACTCTATCCAGGGTGACAGCTTGAGGCTCTGGCTCAAAAAAAAAAAAAATCATGTCTATTCTGAAGTTTTCTTTCAGATCCATCTCCAGCCCCAGTGTTTCCCATCAAATTCCCAACATATTTCCACCCAATCCTCATTTATGGATTCACATATTTATTCAATGAACATTTCCTGAGCACCAGCTTTGGGCCAGGCGCATGCCAGGTGTTTGGCATAAAGAGCTGAATCAGGCATAGTCCCCTGCCCCCAGGATTCACAGTGAAGTCCAGGAATTCCATCTCTCCTTGCATTCATCTGTCAGTGCATCCATGAATCCATGTATCCATGCATGCATCCATCACCCATCCATCCAACCCTGCATCCATCCATCCCTGCTCCCATCCATCTATCGCCCACCCGTGTATCCATGCATCCACCCCATATCCTCCCATGCACCTGTGTCTCTACAGATCCATCCACCCATTCAGTAAACACTGACTGAGCTCCTCAGAAGCTCAGTAATGTGTCAGACATTATTCTAGGGGCTGGGGGTACAGCAGCAAAAAGACAATCATTGGAGAACATTCTCTTTAGTAAAGTATCACAAGAATGGAAAAGCAGGTATCCAATGTACTCAATGCTAATATGACGCCAGTGGATGAAGGAATACACACCCACACAAGAGAAAAGCTCAGTTTGGTTCAAATTAGAGGGAAGGAGAAAGAAAAAAGGGAGAGAGAAGTGGAGGGGGATTGGTGCGCTCCCACCTAAGGAGTGGCACACCTCCTGAGTTTGGGACACAACTACGACATGGACTTGATCTAACAAATGCAAACATTGTGACCTAATATTCGTACCGTCATATTAATCTGGATTTTTAAAAAAAACAACAACAAAAAAGATGGTCATATCATCTGCCCTCACAGGACTTGCATTTCACTGTTAGAAACAGACAATAAATAAATAATAACCTCTAACGTGTTTGGAGAGGTTTCGCGTTCTAGCCACTCTGCCTCATCCCACCCAAGTGCAGCAGGGGAGGTCCCACTCCTCTGCGCCAAACCCTCCCGAGGTAAGGCCAGTTGAGATTCCAAAGAAAGCAGCTCTGAGCACCAGGGCAATCTGTCCAAAGCATTTATTAGGGAACTTACTGAGGACTACAGCAGTCTTCCCAATGCACAGAGTGTGAAAAGGGGTGTTCTACCCAGGTATGTCCACAGCAAGGGGTTCAGGGTATGGAGTTTTTATGAAGGTTTAAGGAATTTGGCTTCAGTTCTTTTAGCATTTGGGGTAACAACCTAGATACCATTATCAGCACCCAAAAACAGCCAAGGTCCCAACTTGGGTTCTATTGTGCTAAGAAAAACCTGCACCTGGCCACGTCAGGGCGAGGTCAGGGTGCTCTGTGATTTCCACACTCTTCTAAGCCCTTCACATGTCCTACTGATTTCACCCTCGCGACAACCCTCAGGTATTGGTACTATTGTAATCCCATTTCACAGATGGGGAAACTGAGACTGGGAGCCATCAAATAATGACCAAATCACCAAGCTCCTAGCCCAGACCACACAATCAATACTCTTAACCACCACACTACACTGTTTCTAACAATTATCCAAATAAACAAGAAACATGTCTCTGTACAGAAATCACATAAAGTGATATGAAAGAGACAAGGGCGGGAGGTCATACAAGTCCTTTCTGAAGAGGTGACATGCCAAGTAGATCTGAATTACAAGAAGAGACATGGGAAGTAGTTTTTGAACCTCAGGGTACCTCAGAACATCCTGGTGATACAGGAATATATACAAACTCCTGAGATTCATCCTAGATCTACCGGGGTGAAATACAGTGGTAAAGACTATACATTTTTTTAATCTTTCAGAAAATTTTGTAGTAGTCAGGCTCAGAAGCCACAGGTTGAGGAACAGACAGATGAACATACGGAGTGACATATATGTCAGTTATTACCTGACTGTGAATCCCAGAGGTGTCCATGGAGCTGGATGCTCAAAAGACCCTGCAATTCACTCTTTCTGGGAAATTCAGGAAGGTGTGCTGAAGGAGAGAGCCTGTGGACAAAGTCTTAAAAGGGCAGCAGAGTTTACAAAGCAAAAGGAGAATTTCAGGAGAGCCAGGAGGTCCAGACAGAGAGGGAGCATCAAGAGACCCCCAGACCAGGGCCTGAAGGTGACTGTCAGCGGGGGCCAGGGACTGCATCTGAGTGTCTGGGTCCCCCAGGGAGAAGCAGCTGAGGCTTGAGTTGGGGCAGATGGACCCACGTGGGGAAGGACTTCATAGAGTCTCCCAGGAGGCTGGAGTTTCTCCTGGGGCCACCAGGAGGTGCCAGAAGTCAAGGTGGACTGGCTCAGTTGCTTCCCTGAGCTGAAACGGCCCCAACTGTGCTTAGCAATGACGTGGCCATGGCAATAAAGAGTTTAGAAAGAAAATTAAAAGGCCTGAAAGAGGGCCATAGAGATGATTTACACCCTTGCTGTAGTGCACCCCTTGGCTCATACTAGAATTAGTGTGTGCGTTTGTTTCATCTCCCCACTAAATGGTAAGATACTCATGGAACTAAAATCTATGTCATATATGAGCTGAAGCAGGGTTTCTCAGCCATGAAACTGTCTACGTTTGGGACCTGTTAGAAACAGGTAGGGAACAGGGTAAGAAGGAAAAGAAAAGTGGGCAACCGCTGAGGCAGCAGAATCAGTTCCTTGGCTTAGATGTGAAAAGGGAAGGAAAGACAGACTATTCCGAGCTGCTTGCTACAAAAGCAGAACTAGCCAAGACTGTGCTGGGAAAGTTTTGAAATTCAGAGACCATTCAACTATAAATGTTGCAGGAAGACGAGGCCCAACGGAGAGAAAGATCACCCAAACACCGTGTTTATAAGAGGAAAGGCTTTATTTCAGCCGGCGGAGCTTACGGTATAGAAGAATTCCAAATGGCCATGCTCCCCTACTGGTTTTTCCTTTTTTTTTTTTTTTTTTTGTAGAGACAGAGTCTCACTTCATCGCCCTCAGCAGAGTGCCGTGGCGTCACACAGCTCACAGCAACCTCCAACTCCTGGGCTTAGGTGATTCTCTTGCCTCAGCCTCCTGAGTAGCTGGGACTACAGGCGCCCGCCACATCGCCCAGCTTTTTTCTGTTTTTGCAGTTCGGCCGAGGCCAGGTTTGAACCTGCTACCTTCAGTATATCGGGCTGGTGCCCTACTCGATGAGCCACAGGCGCCGCCCC
>CAUYRH010031744.1:0-24318 GCA_963574655.1 Perodicticus potto
CCCCCCGGGCCCCCCGCCCACCCCCCCCCCCCCCCCCCCCCCGCAAGCTCTTCACCAGCCTCATTCCCACAGTAGCCCTGGGGGCCTTGCCGCAGACTGTCCTTAATAGCACAGTCCTCCCCGCCCCCCTCTAGCTAACAACCTAACCACGCTACCTAACTATATGGGACTTTGCTTGTTACAGGTGGGTTAAAGATTCTTTGCTTTGTAGTTGGTTAAAAAATGAAGCTTTGCCTAAAGGATTGGAATGTTTTAAGGAAAGGACTTAAGTGATCTTTTAAGTACAGGAAGGACCTAGAGGTGTGATGAGAGCGGTCTTGCCGGTTGGGTAGGCCACCTAAAGAGTTGCAAGGTCCTCTCCAAGAAGGGAGGGGACATGATGAGGCTGCCTAACCTCTTTCACCTCTCTGCTGGCCACTCAGCTTTAAGGCACTGCTGCGGTCCCCTCGGCCACAAGGGGATTCGATCAATTGGCTGTAGGGCTTAGCACTTTTAGTTCACAGAGGACTTAGTAAAGTCTTTCCACACATAAAAATTTCCTCAAATCAGAAAGTGTCATTAGTTCAAATATTAAATTCAGAGTGCTAGCAGAAAAATATTGCCTTAGAGTCAAGATGTGACTTAGGTGTGACTACAAACCCCTTTATGAAGACCTCAAAAAGATTTATGTGTGTGCCCCATAGATGCATTCAGATAAACCAACCAACAAAAAAATCTCTCTAGCAATCTTCAGGGCATGGCTCTGTTTAAAAAAAGAAATTAGAGCTTGTGAAGGTCTTAAGAATGTTATTACACAGAAGTCCCACAGGGACCCCAAGTAGAATGGGCTTGTCTCTGAGAGATCTGTGACTACAGATCTTTTTAAGTGATTAGACTTATAAATCTATATGTGTAACAAGACTGTACCGTTTCGTGTCAGCTGGGACTAGAAGGACAGAGGCAGCAACAAGCGAGTCTCCCACCCTCATGACAGGCCCTGGGGCTTCCTCCGGGCAGCAGTCCTGCTGAGGCCAGCCTGTACATCATGCCCACCCAGAGGAGGAAGTGTCCAGATGATTCCAGCCCTTGGATATTTCAGGGCCTTTGAGCCCCTGAACATGTACAGTCAAGAAGCAGGATAAACACCAAAATTAACAAATGCACACCTGCTCTGCTGCAGGTGTGGGCTACTGCTTCTACAAAGGAAGAGAGACTCTGGGGTGGTACAAAGGGCCCAGAATGAATCCAAGGGCCCCAGAGCCACAGCCCACGTTGTATGTATCAGCCATAATTATGGAACTGGTAACAGGTGGCCTGTGCAATTTCAGAACTGCCACACAACAGCAATTCCATTTTGGAACAGCAGCAGCTACCCTCTCTCTGTCTGTTATGTGTTTGCCATTTTAGGGACAGATAACTTCTCCCTCACCTTCGCATTCCTCAGGCTTGAGGTCTCTCATCTGCACATCACCAGATGGAGGTGACAAGATCTTAGGCCTTGAGCTTGAAATCAATATCAAAACAGAATGAGGCTTTTCAGGGTCTTAGGAGGAGATAATTTTATTCTGCACACATGCAGGATGGATGTTGTTATGGTCAAAAGGCACACGATGGCATGCTGTAATTTCTGGGGATGGCAACCAAATGTGTCCCATCTGCTTTTCTAAAACATGCCTTGCTACTCTCCATCAGAGTGTGTAGCCTAAGTCCCCCACCCCCAAATCTGCATTTGCTGCATTCTGCTGCAGTAGAGCACAGTGGAAAGTGCTGCTATGTGACCTCACACTGGGTCATTTCGAGAGCCAGCACAAAGGAGAATGAACCAGAGTGGAAATAGTGGGGAATGAGGAAATAAGACACACAAGAGAAAAAGATGGGATCGAGAGGACTGGAGCAACTAAGACTGCAGCCAGCACTGAACTGTGGTTCTAGCTTTATGTATATAGTATCTTAAACAAGGCTACTAAATGACATAAATCTTGGCACACGGGTTAAAGATTAACTTTAAGGAGGAAAAGCTGCCTGCTTGCTGGCAAGATAAAAAGGAAAGTATACAGGGGCTACGTGACTTCTGGCAGAGTAGAAGAGAATGTTATTAAAGGAGAAGCAGCTGGGGGTCGTTCCCTGACAGTCTCCCCAGGCTGTGGTGGCTCTGCTGCCTCACAGCCCATCCTCCACAGGTCATCAACGTGATACATGTCTCGTTGTCTGGGACATTTGAGACACTCCTTCTCTGCATGTCACTCCTTGGTATGTTCCTTCATGGAACTCAGCCACCATGCCGTGACTCCTCTACCCACCCAAACAGGCCCTGGTAGGTCCTTCAGGTAGCGAGTCTCCACTCAGGACAGCTTTTCATCATGCCCATGCTTCCATGAGGAAGCATCCAGATGATTCCAGCCCTCTGATATCTGAACTGCTCTCAGCTGAGGCCCCAGACCTTCAGCACAAGTCAGCCTGCTCACATAAAGGAACAAAAAAGAGGTTTCCAGGTGAGGAAACCTCCCACTAACAAGCGGTGACAAATCAGTGCAATCATCCACACAGGCAGCCAAGTTCACAGTTAAGAACTATGGCAAGAGCAATACCAATAGGAGTAATTAGGTGCTAACAATGTTGATTTGGCCAGTGGCACAATATATTAGTTCTTTAAAGCTGTGTAACAAATTACAGAAATTCTGCATCTTAAAATAACACCCATCTTTTAGCTTACCTTCCTATAGGCCAGAAGTCCAGGAGGTCATTACAGCTCATAACAACCTTAAGCTCCTGGACTGAGGAGTGATCCTCCTGCCTCAGCCTCCTGAGTAGCTGGGACTACAGGTGCTCAACACCATGCCTGGCTAGTTTTTTTATTTTCTGCAGAGACAGGATCTTGCTATGTTGCTCAGGCGGGTCTTTTGTCCTCACAATCTTCCTGCCTCAGCCACCCAAAGTATTGGGATTATTGGTGTGAGCCTATATTTCAAATTAAGCTCTATGGATACGGTCATCTTCCTAAACACTATTCTGATTATATTACTTACATAAGTATTTACAATGTGGCTTTCCATATCATAAGCAGAATCTTCCTGCTAGCTTTCAAAGAATGGCACAAAAATCTCAATAGGCATTTCCACCAATCTCTGGTTTGTGGCACGTCTGGACTAGACTCTCCACTTTCCAGAATATTCCCTCTCTTTTCCCATTACACGTTACTGGAGCTCCTACATTTTCCTGGGGCTATTTCCCTTTTGTGATAAACTATCCATTCTTTCTCAACTAAGTGATATCTTATGCCATATTTTCTCTAAAACTACTTTGCTTTCAAACTGGACCATTACAAGAATATAATTTCATTATAGAGTATTCAGAAAGTAAATGAGCATGAGAATAAAATTTTAAATTCACTTTGATTCTGTCATCAAGAGGTAATTGCTCTTAATAATTTGGTGTAATATTTTTATTCTTTTCAATTTGGAACATACTTTAAAAATGGCAACCTACTCTACATAGCATCTCATATGCTCTCTTTTTTTTAGCTACTACATTATAGACATGCCAATAAATACCTTCTCATTCATAATCCCTTGATGAGTTCTCTCCAGCAAGGCACTGCTCTCCTCCTGCACCTTACAGCACCCAGCACCTAGTGTGAGACGCAGTCATACATAGCGTTGGACAGTCTGCATGATATTGTGGTTTTGCAGCTTTTGAGTACTTACAATTATCAGAATAAAACAAATCCCTTAATGTTTAAAGACTTCTCAGCTAAATTTCGTATAACATTTTATTGCATATAAAAGTGAATGAATAAGCTTGTCATACAAATAACCAAATAATATATTTAATAATATATGTTTATATTTTCATGTAAAGAAATTCTTTTAAAGAATGGTTAAAATAAATTGAATCATGAAAAACTCTAAAAAGGAAGATATTCTCAGAGACAAAGAATATTCTCTAAAACAAATTTTGTCTCTAAAATGATGGCAGATCAGTTCCTCCTGAAAACCGAAGATTTCAGTGCGAGAAATCTCGTGGAGAATGCTCTCAGAGCATTACCTGCGAGGGGTGAAGGGGGCAGGAAGTGGGAGGGGGGAAGCTGGTCTGTGGTGCAGTCTCGAGGAAGGACGAGGCCGACAGCATGGGCAGCTCTGGAGCAACGGCGGCCCTGCGGAACTGCCTCGGGTGGAGCGGGAGAGGCCTCGGCCCCCTGCACTGATCAAGTATTACCTACAGATCCCCCAAGGAGGGACTAGGAGTTTAGGCAAGGCAGTTTACTTTAGCCCAGGGCAATTAGGGAGAAGAAACTCAAGGGTGAGCTGTCAACAGGCAACCACACATCATTCCTGCAGCTGTAGGGGAACAGACACCTTTGGGTTTGGTTAGAGTTAGGGGTGAGGAGTTAGGTTAGGGGTTATAGTTAGGGTTAGGCATTAGGGTTAGAGGTTAGGAGTTAGGGTTAGGGTTAGGGCCACAGCTTCCAGGCTTCACCCAGCCGCATCTACTACAGTGTGCTGTGGTCCCTTTGGATTCATTTGCTTCTATAAATAAGTTCACTCATCTTTGGAAAAACTGCTTGAGAATTCTGGTTGGTCTTGTTGGGGTAAATTAACAAGACGTAGTTTAGTAGTAGAACAAACTTTTCAACCTGCTGCTGCTGTAGCTGGTCTTAGGACCGCCTCTGAACCCATCATCTCCTCCTTCTACTACATTCTAGACCAGTGTTTTTCAACGTTTTTTTTTTTTTTTTATCTCACAGCACACTTGAACCTGTGGCACACTTAAATGAGGTCAATCCAAAAAAAAGTAAAAATAAGAAGATTCTTATTATGCTTTGAACTTCTTTCAAAAATAATTTAATTAATGATCTTAAAAACGTTTCACAGCACACGGTTGAAAATCACTATCTCGATTCTGTTGCCCTTGGCCAGCATCCCCACAGGACAAGGTGACATCTCAGGTGGACTGACCAAACCTACAGGCCTGAAGGAACCCTGTCGTGAAATGCCATTCTTCCTCAGCTCATGGCTGCAGCCTTTTTCCATATCCAGTCGAAAATGGGCAAGGAAATTCATAATCGTAACCTAGGTCCCAGCAATAGCCTTTTTTGCACATAGAGTTTAGTGGTTTAACTCCTTCTGGTAAAGAGAGTCAATGGCCCAGGCCAGAATGTTATTTCTTTGCCTGTTTTATATTTTTATGGAATTTTATTTTATTTATTTTTTGAGACAGAGTCTCACTCTGTTGCCCTGGGTAGAGTGCCATGGCGTCATAGCTCACAGAAACCTCAAACTCCTGGGCTCAAAGGATGCACGTGCCTCTGCCTTCCAGAGTGCTGGCTGGGATGGCAGGTGTGAGCCACCTTGCCTGGCCTTGATATGTTTTCTTATGGATTCTCATTGCATCACATTTAAAAAGATATCTACTTCTTTTGAGCCACAAGTATAGTTATGAATATACAGGATGTTTTAAACAAACATAATCAGTTGATTTGATATATGGAAAAAGATTAATAAAGAAAAGCATACTAAATAATACAAATTTGGCCATAAAATTAAACCATCATGCCTTGGGTTGGGGGCTCTTCTACCAATGGAAATTTACCCTGGAAGTAAGAAGTAAGAAGTAAATACCCTGGATGTAACCTAAAAATTGTACCCTTATATTAATTTGATTTAATTAGAAATTTAAAATTAAAAAAAAAATCCTGAAAAGGAAAGCTAATACATTTAAAATATCTGAAAGTTTTCTCTAGTTACCTGGAAGGCATTCTGGCTCGCTAATTCATTTTTAAGTCTTAGAAATTTCATTGCAATAACCAGCATATATTTATTTTAAAAATATACTATAATATACTGTAATAAATAGTTTAGCAAATTGAAATGAATGAATGAATAAATGTTATCTGTTGAATTAATGATTTGTTAAAACCTGATGTGATGTTGGACACCGTGGCTCATCTCTGTAGTCCTAGCACTCTGGGAGGCTGAGGCAGGTGGATTGCCTGAGCTCACAGATTCCAGACCAGCCTGAGCAAGCATGAGATCCCGTCTCTAAAAAAAAAAAAAAATAGCTGGGCCTTGTGGTGGGCACCTGTTTCGCCCAGGAAGCTGAGGCAAGAGAATTGCTCAAGCCCAAGAGTCTGAGATTGCTGTGAGCTATGATGCCACAGCACCCTACCAAGGGTGACAAAGTGAGACTTTGTCTCAAAAAAATTAATTAATTAATTAATTAATTAATTAAAATGTACCAAAAAAATACCCTGATGTGATATCAAACACTCCCAAATTTTCTTCTCATGTTTGTATTATTGTCATTGATCTGTTTGTCTTATTGTATTAGCGACTCATTAAAGGAAAAATTAGACGTGATCCACCTGTCCATATCTACTGAGGCATTTCATTAAATATCTTCTTACACAGTACCATTATTATCACTATCAAAGAGCTAATATGTATTGAATTCATATGAAAGCTCATATTCTAAGAGCTTACAGTTATTAATCCAGATATCTACACAATAACCCTGGGAAGTAGGTGATTTTACCGGAAGGAAGAGCTAGGGCATGGAAAAGTTAAATAATTTTCCAGAGGTCACATAGCTCTGGTTGAAGAAACAGAAGTCTGACCCAGGCCATCTGGCCCCTGAGCTTGCATTCAGAATAAATTACATATTTAATTACCCATAGTGAAGGCTCATCAAAGTCACCTAATGGGCTGAGGGCACGCTACTACTCTGCTGCCACGAACATCTGTGGAATTTAAAGTTATTGCACTCGAGATTATTTTCACAATAAGGTTTGATGATATTGTGTTGGAATATCAGGTTATTTTTGCTGTTTTAGTTTAATTTACTTCTATTTTCTAAAATTCTAGAATATCCTTCAATAATTTAGATAATAGAACTAAAATATTTGATTTGAAGTACAAAAGGAACAAATGCAACATTCATCAAATGATAAGTCTGTAATATCCAAATGAGATAAAATTTTAGACAGGAAAGGAAAAGGAAGAGTTCAGTTTTTTTTCTTTTCCAGCCCTTTTTGTTGTTCTTCTCCCTAGAGAAAAGCATATTGATTTAGGCCACTTATGAAAATAAGAATTTTATAAACTCACATTAATAATTCCAATAATATTGTCATTTCAGGATAGATCCACTAGACCCACAAGATTATTTACGTTTCACTTTTTTTGGCTTTGACATTAATCATTTCTTAGTTATACAATTAAATTCCCGAAATTATGCTTTTAGGACAGTTGAGTCAATTACTAGCAGCTGATGACTTGGAGTTCGTGCACAAAATGAGCATTACATCATCACTGGAACAAATCCCAATCTGTGTGACTGTCCAATTACAGGTTGTTGTTTCAGGATTGGAAGTGATTCAGTTCTAACGCCCCACACATCTGAGGGATGCTCTTTGGGGGATCCTTCAATCACTTGGAGTGGGCAGCGGTGCGACCTTGGTGTCCTTCTTGCTTTTTCACACACACTCAGCCCGGGTGGCAATGCACAGCACCAAAGAGTCACCGTGTTACAGAAACACTCGTTGTCTTTGCAAGGTGTATCTGACTAATAGTTCTTGTCTGGTGCCAGGAGGGATGATCTGCGCTTCTTCCTCATTCTCTTCAAAAGCAACCAAGTCGTTTTATTCTTCTGCAGATGACACTACGCCAGCCAAATATTCTGGAAGAACGTTTCAGCAGCTTCTAAGCCTCTCTGGTCTGTGGAAACTCAGAGAAACTGCAGTGCAGACACCAGCTTCTCTGCTCACGCTACAGGTGACCTTCCCTGTCCTAGGGGATAATGAACTTGTCATTTGCGTCACTTGGAGAGAGCCTGGAGCGTCCCCAGGGAGCTGTCGGAACAATCAGCCCCTCCTTCAGGAAATGAGAGAAGAGAAGTGCCAACCCAGTGGAAATTTCCTTATTACACGTTTGAAGGCTGCTGAAATAACAAAACATCCTTCACAGGCAAACCTGTTCTATTCAAAGGAACTTGAGGTGATTTTCTCCCATTGGGGCAGTGAATGTGGTTCCGGCAAGTGCTGGGGAGCGTTGGGTTAGCAGCGTCCCTGACGAAGGGACAGCCATGCATAAAGTAAATCACGCATGGGGAAAAGCTTTTCTTGAACCAACTCTGTGCAGGAAATCTGCTCAAAGTACGTCGTGATAGCAAACAGGTCTACAACCCCTGTGTCCCAGAGCAAGGAAACCCCTGCTCTGAGGTTCAAAGTGATAAAATAAAACCACTCCCAGAATCAGAGGAGACCTCAAGCTTCATTTTCCAAGCTTGCAGGAAATCTAGGGATTGAGCATCTTGATCATTTTCTTTCCCTTTCTGAGGCCGTCTCCAGTCCAGAGACATTTTGTGTTGGCCCTGGGTCAACCTGCAAAGCCACCGCTGTGCCCTCAGAGTTCGGTCACACCTGAAGACTCGGCCTTTCCTTTTTTCATCTTTCTAGACTGCACATTGGGGGCTACCTCTGAATTGTAAATGTCTGTCAGTCCCCGAAAAGGAAATTCTTTTTTCCGGTTTTCTCTACCTATTCCTTTTGTTCCCAATATCTTGTATTCTTGGTCTGCATTTGAGAGTTCTCCTGTTTTTCGGTTGAAAATTTGAAGTATCCATTTGAAATGAGATGTGCTGCCATTTGAAGTAACATCATACATGAAAAAAAAAAAAAAAAGGAAGGAATTCTACCTCAAGGTGGTCACACAGGAATCCTGCGCAAGCTTCTACTGTTACAAACTCACGACGACAAACTCACGACGGCAACTTCAACCGCTCCCTGAGCTCCCAGCCTGCCAACCTGCCCCACGGGTTTCAGACTTGCCAGCCCACAGTTGCTATTAACTCCACACATGTGCTAAACGGCTTCCCTGGAGGATACAGACAACAGCCCAGGGTTCTGGAAGCCTCCACCAAGCGGCAATCCTAGTCCAGGTAACCTTGGTTGTCAGTGCTCAGTAACTTCCAGTTTGCAGCAGGACTCTGTCCCCTGGGGTCTGGCTGCTAAAATGCTCTGGGAGGAGACTGTCCCTGCCTTGCTGTGCAGCGTCACTCTCTGCAGCGGACAGCACTGCGTCCTCCCCAGGGCTGCCTGAGCTGCCCACCCTCTCTCCCAGCACTGACACTATCTACCCGAGAGCTGCACCCTGCCCATGGACAGCCAGAGGCCTTTTTCTGACTCAGGATGGACACAGGTGGTGGGCAGGAGTGATTCACCAAAGAGAGGTTGAGCGGGAGTGTTCTAGAGAACGGTGAGGGTGAGAAGATGTGCTTTGAAGTAATTAAAAGTTGCAAATTAAGCCGAAAGAAAGTTCTCTGGCTATGCGGAGGCACACCTCTGAAGGTAACTCTGTGGAGTGGCATCAGGCCACAGGGCCACAGCGAGAGGCAGGTGCTAAAAAAGGCAGGGCCTCATGAGGGAAGCAGCCTGGGTCGTCTGGTCACCCCCAGAGGAGAGCCACCCCTTTCCAGAAAACTTTCACTGAACAGGCCCAAACTTACTCCCTAGAAAATCCGTGAAATTGTAAGACCTTACCGACTTCAATTGATTCCCCTGAGTTCCTATATTTGAAATACAAGTCTTTTATTTATTTATTTTAGTTTTGGTTTTTTTGAGATAGAGCCTCAGTCTATCCCACTGGGTACAGTGCCGTGGCATCATCATAGCTCACAGCAACTTCAAGGTCTTAGGCTCAAGGGATCCTCCTGCCTCAGCCTCCCAAGTCACTGGGACTGCAGGCACCTGGCATCACACCTGGCTAGTTTTCTACCTGGCTGGTCTCGATCTCCTGAGCTCAAGTGATCCTCCCACCTCAGCCTCCCAGAGTGCTGGGACTACAGGCCTGAGCCACCACACCTGGCAAAAAAACAGGTCTTTTCACCTATACCCCAGGTGAGACCCTTCAGTCCTCTGCCCAGAACTCTGAGATGTTTTAGACAGAATTGGGCTTCTCTGCTGCAGAAGGAAACTCCCAATCAAGAGAACTCGCCTTCCCCAGGCCATGGGCACCCCTGTGGCAGAAGGTCCCACTGTCAGGCCCTGACACGCTTGTGTGCAAGGAAGAGCAGTGGTGTGGCGCTGCCTCAGTCCTCTGAGTAGGGGCAAGTGGTGTCTCAGTGGCCCAGGCCCCACGCTGGCATCTGCCTGTTACCAGCCCTTTCCATTCTCCCAAATGTGCCACAGAAGTGCCACCATGGTCTCTGTGTGCAGAGAAGGTCATGGAGCACTGTTTCTCCAGCCCTATGCAGCTCACTGTTGGTCTGTCCTGCTGCCAAGTGCTGTGTGACTGAAAGAACACGCTCGGGATCCTGGACATCATCTGCAGCCTGCAGGACACGGGCAATCTCGGGCAGAGCCCAGAGCCCTTGGGAGCCATGGAGGGCCTGCTATCTGTCCCAAAA
The DNA here is from genome assembly GCA_963574655.1 of Perodicticus potto. Classification (NCBI taxonomy): domain Eukaryota; kingdom Metazoa; phylum Chordata; class Mammalia; order Primates; family Lorisidae; genus Perodicticus; species Perodicticus potto. The sequence goes on from CAUYRH010031744.1 coordinate 10,378, forward strand.
ACATCTTCCCAGCCGGTCGGGGAGAGAGCCCCTAAGGGCTGCTTTACTGGTGTCATCCTAAGGCTTAAGACAAGTCCTAGGTGTCCACTGGTTTCCCTGGGAAAGCCTGGTAAGGATGGCTGGCCCTAGTTGTTTTATCATAAGCAGTCAACATGCTGGAAGGAGGGCAGAGCTGAGCAGATTCCCTGCCCAGGTTGAAACATATCACAAAGTTAGTGAGAAGATTGGGCTAGTTACAGAAGCTAGGAAGCTCTCAAATTGACCACGGTGGCAGCCAGTCTTCTGAAGTTCCAAACCCCATGCTTGGAAACACTTAATAAATTAAGTCTGCATGCATCTTCCCTTGAGGACGCAATAGATTTCCTCCAGAAAAGGACAGAAAAGCAAGAGCCTCACCTCTGATTTCATGGGCAGCCTCTGCCGGCTCACCTTCAAGAGCAGAAGAAGTCACTAGAAGAGGTATCAAAATCCCTCCCATCCCAAGTGACTGAAGCAAAAAATAAATATAAAAAAGATCTTAAAAGCATCTCCGAAGAATGTAGAACAGCTTCAGAAGCAAATAACACACAGCTTGAATGAAAGTCCTCGTTGTGGGTAACTGTAGAACTCTCATTCAAGGAACCACATCAGGAAGTCGAAGTTGGAAACTCAAGTGCACAAATACCTCAGGCTGTGAAGGATGAAGAGAGCCAGCTGAGACCTCTGAACATGGCCGTGCCGGAGACCAGAAGTCCACCTGATCTCCTAATAAAGGATAACAGGCAACTTGGACTTAAAGAGAAAGAGTAAGAAGTGGACATCGCCTGGCAGTCAGAGGTCGGCCAGGAGAAACATGTTGATGCTGTTAAGGTAGATATTTCCGTGAAGGAGCATGCAGGAGAAAAACAAGAAATGTTCAGCAAATTATGTAAAGACAATCAAATGCATGATTAATGTCGAGGATACCTAAAAAGTCTTTGAACTGAGCAAGTGTCTTTGCAGCCTGAAATCTCAAGCTTGAATGTAAGTTTCAGAGTTTCAGTTGAAGCTTCACATACTGCCTACATGACACCCACAGCAGAAGATTTGCCTACACGACACCCACAGCAGGAGATTCGCCTACACGACACCCACAGCAGGAGATTCGCCTGGAGAGAACATGCACTGGGTCGAAATGTGCCACTTAAAATAGAGAACAACTTCCTGGAGGGTGTGGATCCGCAAACCACCCACCCATCAGGAGGGCAACCCCTGCAGAAGACGGCAAAGGCCTGGATGGGGAGTAGGAAGAACTATTTTCTTCTATCAAATCCAGATTCTCCTCTATTGCAAAGGTCTCAAGGAAGGGGGCTGGCAGCTCTGGTGACCGAGAAAATGACCACAGCAGACAACAGTGGCTGAAAGAGAGTTTGAGGTCTAGCCTTTCCTGGGGGCCTCATGGCCAGAAGATGTGCTGGACCATCAAGTACCCAAGGAAAGAACAGCTGTCAGCTGTAGGAGCTCGGGGACCAGTCAGGGAGCTTTGACTCGACGTTCCCATCAGCCGACACTGCATGTCCCACGATCACCGCAGAACAGCTGCCCGTGTTTTCTCTCTTTTCAAGTAATTTCAATTCATCTTTTTAGTTTAACTGCTCTTATTTAACTGAAGCTGCAATTGCTCCTATTGAAGTTTGATGGCATTATAAATTTTAACATAGTATTTTTTAAATAACAGATTTGTTTAATGTAATTCTTTCCACTTCATTAGACTGTCTACAATTACATAGTGATTTTATCTTAAAAAAAAAAAAAAGATTAAAAGACCCCTAATAAACTATCATTGAAGTCTGACATGGATAGAGATGTTTACAACAAGAAAGACAGGCCAGGCCGTGTGTGGTGTCTCACACCTGTAACCCCAGCACTCTGGGAGGCTGAGGAGGGAGGATCCCTCAGGCTTAGGAGTTCCAGACAAGCCAAAGCAAAAGCAAGACCCCATCACTACTAAAAATGGAAAAACTAGCTGAGTGCGGTGGCAGGTGCCTATAGTTCCAGCAGCTGGGGAGGCTGAGGCAGGAGGATTGTTTTGAGCCCAGGAGTCTGAGCTGCTGAAAGCTATGACACCATGGCACTCTAGCTGGGTCAAGCGAGACTCAGTATCAAAAAAAAAAAAACAGAAGAAAGAAGGAAAAAAAGAGGAAGACATTCTGTTTAAAAGATAAAAATAGAGTAGTCACTTCACATTAAATGTGATTGGCCCTTCAATGCATCTCATCTCCTTCTCCCTTCAAAATATTCTAGTCTTCTATTTTAGTCCTCAATACTGCTACTGAATTTTGTTTTGAGGAAAAGAAAGAGATTATCAGAATTTTCTTCTACTGAGGGAAATGTGAAACTGGTAGAGAAATAAAGCGCAGGTCATTTTCATTCCTGATGCAAGTTAAATAGGTGATGAGAGTTTTAGCCTGTGTGTTTGGACCAAAAATGCTTATGAAGAGCATTGTCTACTGCCTGGCGCACATTGCTGGCTGTGTGGAGCCGCTGTGGGCTTGGCCTCCAACCAGCCACCCCGGGAGGGCAGGAAGAGCCCAAGAATGTCAGCAAACAAGCCCTTTCCAAACAGAAAAGGCATAACCTAAGGGGAGGGCAGGAATCCATGAGGAAGACTTTGATGTGAACACAGTAAGTGGAAGAAAAAAAGAACAAATATCAGAACCTGCGCGGCCTCGCCTTGTACATGAGGGACAAGCCCTTTCCCACCACTGTGTGGCGTCACAGGAGGAAAGCCAACCAGGTAATGATCTTGCCTATAACTTGAAGGTTTATCTTACATTTTTGTGAGTGGTATGGGCAGGGCACAGTGCAGAATTTTACATTAGAGAGAAAATTGTGAACACTTCTGTTTTCTTTCACATTTTTTTGATAAGGCATAGTTCTGTGTATTTATGAGGTACACGTGACATTTGATACCTGCATACCACATGTAATGAGCAAATCAGGGTAACTGAGATGTTGTTACCTCTAATATTTATCTTTCCTTTGTGTAGGAGACATGATTCTTCTCTTCTAGTTTGTTTGAAATGGACAATACGTTATTCCTTCTACCCACTGTACGTTCGGACCCATTAACCAGCCTCTTTTGACCCCCCCATGCAACCCTAACCCTCCCCAGCCTCTGGTATCTGTCTTTCTACTCCCTACCTCAAGATCCACTTTTTTAGTGTCCACATTATGAGCAAGGACATTTGTCTTTCTGCGACTGGTCGATGTCACGTAACATCCTCACCTCCAGTTCCATCCATGTTGTGCAGAGGTCAAGATTTCATTCTTTCTCATGGCTGAATAATAATCCCTTTTGTACTTACCTTGCATTTCCTTTGTCGTTCATCCACTGATGGGCACTTGGGTCGATTCCACATCTCAGCTATTGCGATTTGTGCTGTGGCAGACGTGGGGGTGCCCGGATTCCTTTGATAACTTCATTTCCTTTCTTCCAGGTCCATACACAAAGCAGTATTGCTGGAAGACATGGTAGCGCTATTTTCAGTTTTCCGAGGAACCTCCAGCTGCTTCCCATACTCTCTGGGGCAGAAGCTGAGCAACAGAAACTGGGAGCAGATAGAAGAGAGAAGAGGCTGCTTCCCCGCCCGAGACATGGGCGGTAACAGGTGACTCTGAAGCTGTGGGAATATATGAGATACACACAGATGTGGGGAGCTGGAGGGGAGGGACAGGTGGTGTGAAGCTTTCTTTCCTTCTTTTTTTTTTGTTAAGATTTTCCAAAAAATGATGCCTTTTAACTCTGATAAGATACATATTCACACAGACAGATGGGCCAGGAAAATTAAGTTTTTTGGTCCAAGGCCAGATAAACCTAGAAAGAGACCTTAGTCTAACTTTGTCTAGTGTTGCAAGAAAAGGTCATTGATCCCATGTGTGTGCACTCTCTCCTGCCCTCTCTCTCCACCCTTATCTTTTCCTCTCAGGTGAACACACTCTGCTTATATTTTTATGACTCATTCTCAGGCCCTCTCCCTTTCCTGTGACTCTTCTTTCCCAACAACTCACTGCCAACCCCTACTCTGCCAATGGAATGGTGAGAAGAGACAGTAATTAGCGTCTTACTGTGTGCTTCCCCTGGCTGAGCCCTCTCACTCTGCCTCCATCCAACATATGGTAATCATCAGCCTGTTTTTCTGTAGCTTTATGAGATATGCAGATACACGCATAGCTTCTAAAATAGATATTTTAAATTCCACCTACTTTTAACTCTTTGCTTTAGTAACATGTGGCTACGATTCATCCCTAATGTCACACCTTGCAGTGCCTTTTTCTCTGGTGCATAGTTCTCTCGTGTGTGATATTTATCCACTTCCTGTTGAAGAACATCAGGCTGTTTGTAGGTTTGGGTATTTGTAGACAGTCTTGCTTATGTCTCATTTCCACTGCGTAAGATGCTGCTGACAGGTTGGGATCCCTTGTCTTTTTTCAGAAGGAGGAGATGACATAAACTCTCTGTACACATCTTCAATCCATCTGGGGTTTTGAACCACTTATTTCAACTCAAATAGTCTCTCTTTCTATGCTGACTGGATCCTTAATTCATAAATTATCTATGTTTACATAATACAAAAACAATGAGCCATTTGCCTAATTAAACTACTGGTTAACTTAGTGGGAATTAATTATTCCTCCAAGTTATCTGGATTAAGCAGTCAAATGAGCATAAACAGTACATGCAGGAGCCCCCACACATCCCGCAGCCGTGGTAGTCTCGACTATTTTCCTAATTTATAGATAAGAAGTTGGCCACTACATGTACTCCTGACCCTCCAGACGCCCTGTACTTAACAGAAACAGATGCAGTCCACAGCCTAATCTTCAGTCAGCCAAACCCCAAACCAAAGACAGTCACCTGGTGCAAAAAGAAAAGTGTTGCTCACGTATTTCAAAGCGTGAGCCATAGCACTGTCACTGCCATGCTCTGAGCACTTCTGCCCCAACATTCGTCCCCAGAGCCATAAGCTGTGGACCTCCATGCAGCTTCCCGGGGTTGGCTGTGTCTGCATCGGACATAACTGGACAATGCTGGTCAGCATCATGGCAGGCGGGGATGGCACCGAGATGGAATGAGGTCTGAAATGCTCTCGACGTGGTGCCCCCTTTGATCTTGTATCCACGGTGGAGCAGAATCCAAGAAGGTCCCACAGGTGAGGCCGTCTGTGTTCCCCACACAGGGGTGGGGCTGCAGAGACATGTGTCAGGTCCATGGATTCCAGACGACTCTCTCCATCTTGTGTTGCAGAATTTCTGTCTCAACAAACTCTGGATAAGTTCCAAGGGCTTCTCATTCCTAATCTTTTCCTTTTCTAAAGGCTCTCTGGAAGTTAGGACTTTTCTCTCTTTCCTGGCAGATTTAACAGCACTCGGTTTAGGGATCAGTGCCAGGTACTCCACCGGCTCCCACAGGTACGGTGCTGAGGAACACAGACGATGCTCAGTTAACCACCCCGCGGTGAGTGGTGAGGCTGTGGCAGGCAGGATAAGCTCTCCTAAAGAAGGGAAATCATGTTACCGTGAGACTGAGTGGGGGCTAGCACCTAGAGAGGGAAAATGCTCCCCCGTCACTTCTCCTCTTTCATCACTCCTGCCACCACTGTCACCCAGGACATGACTTCCTGCCTCTGACACGTCACTGCCCAGACAGAAGACCCATCTTCTTAACTTGCATCTAGCTCATCCGATCAGTAGCCTGGAAAAAAACAAACATTAAACACCTGTAATCCCAGCACTCTGGATGGCTGACGTGGGTAGATCCCTTGAGCTCAGGAGTTCAAGATCAGCCTGAGCAAGAGCGAGACCCTGTCTCTACTACAAATAGAAAAGCTAGCCAGGTGTGGTGGTGGGGGCACCTGTAGTCTCAGCTACTGGGGAGGCTAAGAAAGGAGGATTGTGTGAGTGCAGGAGCTTAAGGTTGCTCTGAGCTATGATTCTATGGCACTGTATCCAAGATGACAAAGTAAGACTCTGTCTCAAAAAAAAAAAAAAAATAGATACAAACATACATACATATATACATACAAAAAAAGGCATAACATCCTTAATCATCTTCAAAAGAGCCAGGCCCTGGCCAGCCAGAGGAGAGTCACCCTTTGCTGATGGCACCAGATGCCCTCAGGTTCATCATCACTCAAGGGCAGCAGGGTCCAGATGATGCTCTCTCTGCACCTTCATTCTCTGCATCCTGTTGCGTGAACAGAGTCACCAGAGAACAGAAGCTTTGCCCCAGATGCAAACTCGCTCCTGTAATATTAAAGTAGCAAGAAGCAGACTACAGCTCAGGGTGGCATGTAGCAAAACATCTTTATTTCTGGCCACCTTTTATACCAGGGGTCCTCAAACTATGGCCCACGGGCCACATGTGGCCCACCAAGGACATTTATCCAACCTGCCAGGTGTTTTTGCCACAGCTGCCTGTCCTACTTAGCAGCTGGTCCAGGGCTGCAGTGCGCATGTGTGGAATGTGCATTGCACTCTCTGATTCCTCTCCTCTCTATCTCTGGACTCCTCCTCTCAGTCTCTGATGAGATTGAGACTCATGATCAGAGGAGTCACAAGCTTGCCCGTGCAGAGCTTGCTGCTGCCTGAGGACAGAGGTAAGAACAAGTTAGGATTTATTTTTTTTTTGAAGTTAGAAGGTCTTTTTTTTTTATTTTGCAGTTAGTAGGGCCTTTTTTTGCGGTTAAGGGGGGCTTTTTTTCCTGAAGTTAGGAGGTCTTATTTTTTCAGATGGGGGTGCCTTTTTTTTTTTCATTTTAAATATTGTATTTGTATTTGTTCCCATTTTGTTTTTTTACTTCAAAATAAGATACATGCAGTGTGCATAGGAATTTGTTCATGGTTTTTATTTTAAACTATAGTCCGGCTCTCAAACGGTTTGAGGAACAGTGAACTGGCCCCCTATTTAAAAAGTTTGGGGATGGTGTTTTATACACTGGTGGTCATGTACACACCTAATCAATGATCTAAAACATTTACCATTACCTAACTTCTATCTAATTCTAAATCTAATTGGTGACATCAAGTCTGCACAACAACAAATGTTTTTCTGCTTTACATTCCCTCTAAACATGAGTCAACTGTTTGTGTAAGAAATCGAAACAAAAATCTAAAGCTGCAGGGGAATTATTCTTTTCACCTCTCCATGTGCCCATCAAGTTAACCTCCAATGGATTTTATGACTCTGTTTATCTGCAGTGCTGAGACCTTTAGGCTATTAAGGCAATATGTATTCAACACTTGCCAGCCTCTGGACTGTATCACCAAGAGGGAGGCTCTCAAACGCTAACCTTCTTGGGCTTAACAGCTGCATGACTTCAGAGTTTCTGTTTCTGGACTTTTACCTCCATGAGACAGCCTCTGTGTATGCCTCAGGGCAGCCCAGTTCTTTGCTTTTTCTGTGTTAGCAAAAGTCATAATAACCCATTTTCCCGGCCTCAGTGGTGCATGTGTGGGTTTTTACCCCACAACATCCTGTACAGATGAAGGCTTCAGGGAGGCTGCAGGAGTGGGTGCTGCCCTGGGGTGGAGAAGTTTGAGGCTGCATCAGAGCAAAGGATGTGGCAAGTGGGAGTTCTGGAGAGCCTGTCATCATGCTCTCCAACTCTTAGAGAGGCCAGGTAACAAGGCAGTTACATAAGCTGAGATCAGTGAGGTCAACAGGTAAATGGAAAAAAAAATATGTCATGGAATTCAAACACAGCTGACAGAATTAATAAATCAATGCTTCCCTAACCCAACTCCTTACAGTCTCACACAATGTTACTTTCCACCCCTTTCTTCTTCTTTACAGAAAGATTCTAAAAACACCGAATTATTTCAGTTGCTCAAGCCAGACTTGATCATTCTCTGGATAAACCTGTCATCACTGGAATCCACCAGGACAAAGGAAGCAGGTGGAGCTGATGCTTATTTGCCATTTCATGGCATACCTGGGCTGGTTTTCTTGAGACAGTGTCTTGCTATGTTGCCCAGGCTGGAGTGCAGTGGCATCATCATACCTCACAGCAACCTCAAACTCTTGGGCTCAAGCAATCCTCCTGCTTCAGCCTCCCAAGCAGCTAGGACTACAGGCATGTACCACCATGCTTGGGTGAGTTTTCTATTTTTTGCAGAGATGGGGGTCTTGCTATCTTGCTTAGGTTGGTCTCAAATCCTGGCCTCAAGTGATCTTTCTGCCTCAGCCTCCCAGGGTGCTGATATTACAGCTGTGAGCCACTACCCCTCATCCTGGACTATTTTCTTCCTTCTGAAAACAACCGAGTGACACAGGTCCGATTGCCTCATTTGTCCAATATTGAAATAGAAGACTAGTAAGGTTAAGTAACTAACCCAAAGACCCACTGCTATGAACCCCCAAGTGTTTGACCCCAAACCTCACTCTTTCATTTCCTTTTTCCATTGTGGAAAATCCAGACAGAACAGGTGAGCTCAATTCTACCTGAATTTCTGTTTGCCTTCAGAGGTGGGAAACTGGTAGTGCCCACATCTTTTTAGATCACAGAATGACCATGTGAGAAGTATTATATTTAACATCCAAAACTACTGGGATTAGCTGGAAATAACTTAAATTAGAGAGACAATCATATTAAAAATAAAAATTTCTGAATTCTATTGAAAAATCCCTATCCCTATTCATAGACTATATACAAATCAGGCTCTTTAATCAGACATCCAAAGAGCCAGCTAATAGCAGGTGGAGAAGAGTACCTGGATATGCAAACCATGTACTCAGAAAGATGTAGACACCCAGAAGGAAAAATTACACCTTTTTCAAGTGTCTGTTGTAAACTGTGAGCAAGAAACAGATATTCTGGTTAAGGGAAGGCCCAGCTCTGAATTGGCTTGGGATCCACTTAATCTTCTCTTGACAAATGTGGTCTGAAGTGTTAGGTGTTGCTAAGCAGTTGCTGCTCAAGTGTGGTCATTAGAAGTAATAACATTTATTACTTCTTCTGTCCTGGCAGGAAAATCCACCTGACAGTCTCAAAGGTCTTTTCTATCTAAGCTCTATGGGCCCAAATCTATGCTTCTTACTAAGACAAAATGCCCATCGAGCACCTCTGCCCTCAACAGAAGCTTTAAAATACAAATTGTCTGGTTCCATGAATGTCCAAATGCTAGATCTAATGAATAAGGAGCTTGTGTCTACATCAAAGGGAGGTTCATTTCCCATATGTAAACTCTTGGGAGGTAGGAGGATACTATTTGTAATCCTATATTTAGGCATACAAAACTGAATAGATGGTGTATGAGTTTCTACTGAATTAAAAATAAAGATGGTTCCTTTAACCTGATATCTTATGAGCTATTATGCCTCTGACCCCACTCTCCATCTTTTTCTGTTGTTTATTTCTATCTTGTATTTTTTATATCCTGAGCCTCTGTCTGCAAGATTTCTTTCCATTTTATTTCGTGAAGTGAATCTTCTTCCCCAAGTATCCTTGCATCTGTATTTCTCCTCTTGCTTTTAGTGATTAGAGGTAGCACTGATGACATGTTTAAGTGCTCTGGATCTGAGATAGACAGAGCCAAGATTATTTACCTTGAGCTGGGTGAGATCCCAATCTTATATATATCTGAGATTCCCAAATCTGTAAGATGGAAACAGCCTGGGCTCAGATGGTTCTTATGAAAATCAAATGAGATAACACATTAAAAAATAAAACATCATGTTGTCTGGAAGCTGGTGTGCGATACTCATTCTCATAGAACTCTAAAGCAGACACTGACTGATCTGATTCAACTTGTTGTAGAAAAATCAAAATTATAAACTAAAAAATGATTGGTTTGTCATTTGTCTTACAGTGAAAATTTTCCTCTTTTCTGTCTCTTCAATTTGTACCAATAATGTAAAAACACACACCAAAAATTTTTTTGGAGCACTATTTTTAGTTTTGTGTAAAATTTTTCTGCCTTTTTTCCCTCCCAACTGGTGAAATAGCTTAAAAAATTTTAAACTAGGCCAGGTGTGGTGGCTCACATCTGTAATCCTAGCACTCTGGGAGACTGAGGTGGGTGGACCAGCTGAACCTGAGAGTTTGAGACCAGCCTGAGCAAGAGAGAGACCTCCTCTCTGAAAATAGAAAACCTAGCTGGACATGGTGGTGGGCACCTGTAGTCCCAGCTACTGATGAGGCTGAGGCAGGAGGATCGCTTGAGCCCAGGAATCTGAAGTTGCTGTGAACTATGATGATGCCATGGCACTCTAGCCAGGGTGACAGCATGAGACTTTGTCTCAAAAAAAATCAATTAATTAATCAATCAATCAATAAAACTAAATCTTACCTTGAAGACTCTTTAAGAATCCAATTTTTAAAAAAAAAAAAGAATCTAATTTTAATAAAATATTACAGGGATTAACATATTTACTTCAATAGATTTTTTTCCCAAGTCAGTAACAAAGCCTTAAGCTAAAGTGTCTATATACCTATTTGAGAAAGTATCCCAAAAAGGGAGAAAAAAAGTTAACATTACATGCTCTACATGCTCTGAGCAAATAATTGAACCAAAGGGGAAAGAAGTTACTCACAAACAACCCTTTGAGGAATCATAATTTACAGAAGTAGAAAGCAAGGGTGAAGAGGTTAAGTAACTTGCCCGAGGCCACGCAATCAGCAGTCTGTCAGAGTGCACAGCAGAGGCAGGTTAGAATCTGATTCTGTCCAGAACTGTAGTTAATGTTTTTTCTACTCCATCACTTTGCTTCAGCAATTTCCCAGTGGACTTTAAAGGCCCATTTCCTCTACATCACAAAGCTGAAATTGGAAGCAAATGAGCCAAAATACAGTTATATGTCATTCATTATACACTACAAATATGTTCATGAAACTGTATTTTAAAATATCAATACTCTGGGGCAGTGGTTCACAAGGAAGAACATTTTCTCCCCGGGGGCATTTAGTTAGTGATGTCTGAAGACATTATTGATTACTCTAACTGGGGGTGGAGGGGCACAGTTGCTGCTGGCACCTACTTGGTAGAAGCTGAGGATATTGCTAGAGGTCTACAACGTACAGTCCAGCGCCCTCCAACAGAGAATTATCCAGCCCCAAATGTCGATGGGGCTAAGAATTGAAAATCCTGGTCTAATGGTTTCTGCTTCATGGCAAGGGAGAAAATTTGATCCAATCTTGCCATGAAGCAATGTCACATTGAAACAGTTAGTTCATACCTAGAAGATTACCCAACCTACTGCTGACCTTGGCAATGAGACGAGAGTAATATATTTTAAAAGGATAAAATGTTCTTGAAAAACATCCCAGAGGAATTAGATGTGGCCTCACTGCTTTCATCACTACTCATATTTCTTTGCCTATTTCTGTTACTTAGCCACGAAATAGGGTCTTTTAAAAGAAAGGTAGAAAAGATGTCATCTCTAAACGTAATTCTGCACCTTGGATTACTGCTAGTACTGAATAGAGTCGTGATGGGAATACTTTTCTGAGGAAAGGCATGTCTTTTATTTCTCTCAAAGTCAGAGGATGGCCAAAGTCCATAAATGGGGAACAGAGAAAGATGCAAAATTCTGACTCGGACCTGGAAGTCAGATCCTGGGAGCAATCCATTTTGTTGTTTGTGTTTGTTTATTTTAATGTCAGTGATCCCACAAACAGTTCTTGTTCACAGAACAAAATTTTACAAAATGAAAGAATGAGTCAATGAATCAATGAATCAATGAATGTATAAAGAAGAATATACAGCAATAAAAACATTTAATGCCATGGTTTTTCCCCTGTTGGTAGGTGATATTCTAAGTTGGAGGGAGGGGGGAAATGTAATATTTTAATGAAATTATGGCAATATAGATGGTACCAGTAGATTAAAACATTTTCTAGTAGAATAAAAAGTTAGAAATTGTATGATCCTCATAAAATTTGTTTTTTTATTTTTATAACTGACAATTTATTTCTGAAATTAAGAAAATCACATGTCCCTCATCAGTGAGTCTTGTTCAAGTAGCCACTTAAATTTTGAAAAAGTACTTTATTTTTCTCATGCTTTTTTGCTTAGGCAAAGAATTTCATAGCTAATCATGAAGCAGGTTTGGACTTTCTTAGTTATACTAAGGACCACTCAGTTATTCTGAATGAATAATTATAAAAAAGGTAAACAAAGCTATCAGGTGACCCTAAGAAGAAAAAAATAAAAATTATGAGGTGAACGGATGCTGTTTCAGCTCTTAGGGTTGTTGAGCTTAACACCACAGCTAAACAATTGGAAAGAATTCCCCTCATTATTGCCACCGGAGCAGAGTGAATGCACAGAAGAACTTACGAGAACTGAGACAGGTTCTCCAGATCCCATGCACAGTCCATGTGCCTCACAGAACAAATTCATTCCAAAACTGTAATCAACAACTACTTATTGAGCTCCTTCCTATTTGGGGTCGGGCACCTGGCACAAGGTGCTGGGAGTTAGAACAAACTTGCTAATTTCATATATTCCAGCAAGTAAGAAAAGCCCAGCACCTCCCTGTGAAATTTTAGCCTATCAAGAGTAAAGTGAAGGTTCTGGAAGAAACACAAGAGGGGGAAATGGAGTTTACAAAACAGAAATACTCCCATTGGCCTCCAGGTTCTTATCAACAAGCCAGAGGACTTGATACACTGGAGAATAGCTTTCAAAATGGTGAAGGAAAGTGATTTGGTAGACTGTATTATTTTTGTTGTTGTTGTTGTTTGCTTTATTTTGCAAATTTTGGCCGGGGCTGGGTTTGAACTTACCACCTCCAGCATATCGTGCTGGCACCCTACTCCTTTGAGCCACAGGCGCCACCCAAGAAAATCATTTTGAACAGAGAATTCCATGACTAGTTAAAGTAGCAACCCAAGGACATGCTTTGTATTTGGGGATGCAAGGGACAAAACATGTCTCCTTCCCTCCTGCTACCCTTCTCGTTCTATCTGAAGGGTTCCTGTGCCAGACCCTGAAAATATCAGGAAGAGATGCCATGGGTTTTTACTGGTTTTCACATATCGAATAGTCTCATTTTTAGGCATTAAAATTTTCAGTCTTGATATTGTATCAAACCGACAAACTTCTCTCTTCTTCATCCTCCTTTTCCACAGACACGCACGTCCACACATGCACACATGTGCATATGCAGACACATGCACACACACATGCATGCACACATGAACACACATGCAGACACACGTGCACACATCAACACACATGAACACACATGCAGACATGTGCACACATGAACACACATGAACACACATGCAGACATGTGCACACATGAACACACAGGCTGACACGTGCACACATGAACACACACATGCAGACACATGCACACATATATATGCAGACACGTGCACACATGAACACACAAGTGCAGACACATGCACACAAGAACACGCACATGCAGACATGTGCACACATGAACACACACATGCAGACACGTGCACACATGAATGCACACATGAACACACACATGCAGACACATGCACACATGAACACACACATGCAGACACGTGTACACATGAACACACACATGCAGACACATATACACATGAACACACACATGCAGACACGTATACACATGAACACACACATGCAGACACATACACACATGAACACACACATGCAGACACGTGCACACATGAACACACACATGCAGACACGTGCACACATGAATACACACATGCAGTCACATGCACACATGAACACGCACATGCAGACACGTGCACACATGAACACACACAGGCAGACACGTGCACACATGAACATACACATGCAGATACGTGTACACATGAACACACACATGCAGACACGTGCACACATGAACACGCACATGCAGACACATACACACATGAACACACACATGCAGAAACGTGAACACATGAACACACACATGCACACACGAGCTCACAAGAAAACACACATGAACACACAAAATCAGACGAAAGCACACAT
>CAUYRH010031745.1:0-12511 GCA_963574655.1 Perodicticus potto
TTGCAGCCCAATTCATAATTGCTAAGTCATGGAAGAAGCCCAAGTGCCCATCGACCCATGAATGGATTAATAAATTGTGGTACATGTACACCATGGAATATTATGCAGCCTTAAAGAAAGATGGAGACTTTACCTCTTTCATGTTTACACAGATAGAGCTGGAACATATTCTTCTTAGCAAAGTATCTCAGGAATGGAAGAAAAAGTATCCAATGTCCTCAGCTCTACTATGAAGCTAATTTATAGCTTTCATATGAAGGCTATCACCCAATTATAGCACAAGAGTATGGGGAAAGGAGGGAGGATGGGTGGAGGGAGTGTAATTGGTGAGACCACACCTACAATGCATCTTAGAAGGGTACAGGTGAAACTTACTAAATGCAGAATATAAAGGTCTTTACACAATAACCAAGAAAATGTCTTGAAGGCTATGTTAACCAGTTTTATGAAAATATTTCAGATTGTATATGAAACCAACACATTGTACCCCATGATTGCATTAATGTACACAGATATGATTTAATAAAAAGTAAAAAAAGAATTTTGCAAGCCAGTTGACATCAAATTGGTAGGTTGAAATTGGCAATGGTAGGAGCATATACTCAAAGAAATCATCAAACAATACAAAACGTGGCTTTTTTTTTTTTTTTTTTTTTGCCTGGAGAACAGGTTGTGAAACATTTCCTAACAAACCACTATGTTCTGGTCTAAGTTGGCCCAGAAAAAGAGGAAGCATGAATTTGTCAGAGGAAGTTCTGACGCTGATGCTCACTGGAGAAGCCTCTGCCAACATACGCCTATCACAGCTGGGAAAAGCCTCCAATACATGTAGCATATGACTAGTGTGGTGATATCTGTGCCTGGCACATGCTAGTTCTCATGATATGCCACAATATTCAAAGTAAAATTTACAGTGAATATCCAGGCTGGGCATGGGGGCTCACTCCTGTAATCTAGCACTCTACGAGGCTGAGGCAGGAGGATTTCTTGAGGTTAGGAGTTTGAGACCAGCCTGAGCAAGAACGAGACCCTGTCTCTACTAAAAATAGAAATTAGTCAGGCATTGTGGTGGGCTCCTGTAGGCCCAGGTATTTGGGAGGCTGAGATAGGAGGATCATTGGAGCCCGACAGTTTGAGGTTGCAGTGAGCTGTGATGACACCACTGCATTTCAGAGTGACAGAGGGAGACCCTGTCTCAAAAAAAAAAAAAGTGAACCACCAAGAACCAATTAAACACAATGGAGGATTGCACCTCTAGGGGAAACTCAAGAGACCTCTAGGAATAAAGACATGAGCAGAGCAGGGAAGAGTTTCTACATACGTCCCAGCCTTGGCCATTACTAAACTTGGTCCATTCCTACATCACAAGCCTGCTATTTACAAAATTAAGGAAATCAGCCATCTGCTACAGCATTGACACTGACCCTGAATCTACTTGGGTTTGATAACTCAGCTCTGAGGCCTCTGCCTCAAATTCTTCGTTTGACTCTATCACTGGCATTTGAACCCTAGAGTTTCCCCCATTTTCCTACGGATTTCATGAGGCATCTCTGATAATCTCCTACTCTGGCCTTGGAGAAGAATACTCTCTTGGGCTGGCATCCCAGCCAAGCCATCCAGGCTCACCAAGAAACTTAGGGGACCGTGGTGCTGAAGGGGAGGCATTCAATGATTCAATGTTTGATGATGAATTCTTGGTTCCTTCTTGATAGAGGTCAAAGTTCAAATGACCACCACCTTCAACTTCCTGGGGCACTAGGTTACATTGGGAGATGGGCAGGTTATGTGAGCAATGAACAATTTATTGTTTCAAAAACTGAAATTTATGGCAGAGTCCCCATAGCAAGCCACAAAGGCTTTAGTAACCAGATGATATGACTAACCAGGTTGAAGGGAAGGGAGGCAGCACTGATAATAGCTGGGTCTCCAGAAAGTAGCAGAATCCTTCTTATTTTCCTCCCCATGGTTTTTTTTTGGCCGGGGCTGGGTTTGAACCTGCCACGTCCGGCATATGGGACCAGCGCCCAACTCCTTTGAGCCACAGGTGCCACCAAATAGCCAATCTATTCTTGTGAAACAACAAATCCCACAGGTTAAGGCTTAGTCCTACCTGACTGGCCCCCCACCTCAGATGACAATTGGAAGGGCACCCCTCCCATACTTCTGGCCAACCAACTGAAAACTGGCAATTCCTATGTCCCTCTCCTCGAGTTTAATAATTTATCAGAATGGCAAAAGACTTTACTTACACTTACTGGTTTATTATAAAAGGATACAACTCTGGAAATCCAAGTGGAAGCAATGCCTAGGCCAAGGTATGGGGAAGGGTCATGGAGCTTACCTGCCCTATCTTGGTGCACCACCCTCCCAGCAACTTGACAAGTTCACCAATCCAGAAGCTCTCTGAACACCATCCTTTCTGGGTTTTGTGTTTTTCCTTCTGTCACCAGTAATGGAGTGCATCATAGTTCATTGCAGCCTCAAACGCCAAGGCTCAAGTGATCCTCTTGCCTTGATCTCCCAAAGTGCTAGGATGACAGGGGTGAGTCACCATGCCTGGCCCTTTTCGTTTGTTTGTTTTTAATGTAGGTTCCATTACTTGGGGCATGATTGATTAAATCATTGGCCATTATTGATTAACTCAACCTCTGACCTCTGGTCCTCTAATGACACAGCTCCTTCCTTTGTCTTCAGCCTCCAACCTTAGCACCTTTCCAAAAGTCACATAAAGTCAGGTGTGTTTGAAAGGGGCTTGTTATAAATAACAAAACAGACTTCTTTCACTTTAATCTCTCTGGAGCTGTTTGAAGACGCAGGACAAAAACAAAATTTATAATGAAAGATGATCCTTTCACTCCTATCACTTAGAAAATTACGTGTTTTAGGAAGTCTGGTCAGCAGGGAAGACCAAAACACATATTTCTTATTATATCACAAGATCATAGCAGCTTTTTCAAATGTTGACACATTTCATAAAATATCAGAAAATCACATTTATTACTATCATAACCCATCACATCAGAAAAGTTTTCAAGTAATAGGAAACTGTCAAGCTCACAGTGGTGGATAGAAATCTTCTAAAATTCTAATCTTCTCTTGAAAGCTCAAATGTTATCTATTGGCAGCAAATACACAGTTATTTCCCTTGAAGTGATAGTTTTGCTTTGTTCAATTTTGAGGAAATGTCTGTGAAGTACCCATGTCTGAATTATCACAGTTTGTCGGTCAAGACGAAGCTCCATAAAGAAAGAGGTCTGTCCAGCTCAAGAGGCAAGCTATTGCACAAGGGCTTCTCTTCAAGTCAACCCTGTGTTCTGGGCATACTTTCCATCCTCACCATTCAGAGTATCAAAAAAGATATGTATTTAAGTATTAGATGTAATACAATTAATAAATTTTACAGCTTATTGAAGTGCATTCTTTTTCTTTTTTGAGACAGAGTCTCATTTTGCTGCCGTCAGTAAAATGCTGTGGCATCATAGCTCACAGCAACCTCAAACTCTTGGGCTCAAGCAATTTTCTTGCCTCAGACTCCCTAGTAGCTAGGACTATAGGTGCCTGTCACAACGCCTGGCTATTTTTAGAGACGGGGTCTCGCTCTTGCTCAGGCTGGTCTCAAACTTGTGAGCTCAAGCAATTTACCCACCTTGGCTTCCCAGAGTGCTAGGATTATAGGAGTGAGCCACCATGCCTGGCCTTGAAATGCATTCTTATCACATTATAAAATTACCAAATAACTTCCTGAATCATTTTATAGCTCATACCTTTCCTGACTTATTTTCTCTCTATTATCACAATTGGAAGAAACCATGTTTTGACTTGAGTATAATTGCTAATTAGTTGTCTAGAATTTAATTTTCCTTATTTCTCACACTTGCTTGCTACCTACTTCAAAAAAAGTGACAATTGTCAGATTTAGTGTGGTCTTTCCTCTTTTTTTTTTAACCATTTTTTTTTTTATTGTTGGGGATTGAGGGTACAAGATGTGTCACACACTGAGACCCCACTCCCCTCCCTCCTTCCTTTTCTCTGCTCTTCCTTTCCCTCACCCCCCTCCCTCCTTCTGTCTGTCTCTGCTCTCTCCTTTCTGCACCCCCCCACCGTGTCATGGACTATCATTAATTGTCCTCATATCAAAATTGAATACATGGGATTCATGCTTCTCCATTCTTGTGATGCTTTATAAGAATAATGTGTTCCACCTCCATCCAGGTTAATACAAATGTTGTAAAGTCTCCATTTTTTGTAATGGCTGAATATTTCATGATATACATGTGCCACCGCTTATTAATCCATTCCTGGGTTGGGGAGCATCTAATGCATCTGGGGGGCATCTGAAGTGCATTCTTAAATCAGAATTTTATTTTTCCTGCAAGTGTGTAATAGTGAACAACAGAGTGACAAGTATAGTTTGGATCTATTGTCTTGATAAGTGCTAAGATATCAACAGTTTTACCCACCACTGCTTTTACCCTGTTAGTGAAAATGTCAACACAGTGAAAAATGAAAATAACATACTGGTATTATTATAAAAATAGTTTTGACTTTATAGACTCCCTAAAGGGTTCTTGGGGACCCACAGAATTCTGCAAACCACACTTTGAGAATTAGGACTCTAAAGCAATGAAAATGAATGACTCACAACTACATGCAGATAGGTAGAGATGAATTCACCATCAAAACTTTCAATGAGGCTCGGCGCCTGTGGCTCAACGGGCTAAGGCACCAGCCACGTACACCTGACTTGGCAGGTTCAAATCCAACCCGACCCACCAAACAACAATGATGGCTGCAACCAAGAAATGGCCGGGCGTTGTGGCGGGCGCATGTAGTCCCAGCTACTTGGGAGGCGGAGGCAAGAGACTCGCTTGAGCCCAGGAATTGGAGGTTGCTGTGAGCTGTGATGCCACAGCACTCTATCCAGGGTGACAGCTTGAGGCTCTCTCTCAAAAAAAAAAAAAAAAAAACTTTCAATGAGCCAAGTACGGTGGTTCATGCCTATAATCCTAGCCCTCTGGGAGGGCCAGGAGGGTGGATTGCCTGAGATCATGAATTCAAGACCAGCCTGAGCAAGAGCAAGACCCCATGTCTAAAAAGAGCCCGGTGTTGTGGTGGGTGGCTGTAGTCCCAGCTACTCAGGAGGCTCAGACAAGAAAATCGCTAGAGTCCAATAGTTTGATGTTGCTGTGAGCGATGATGCCATGGCACTCTACCGAGGATGACAAAGTGAGACTCTGTCTCATTTAAAAAAAAAAAAAAAAAAAACCTTCAGTGAGAGAAGCCAGGCACAAAGGATTGCCTATTGTATGATTCTACGGAGGGGTCTCAGGTCATGCTACCCCCCAAACGGGCACGTTGATATTTGAGAAAACAAGCAGAAAGGTCACCCTTCACCTTTCCCCTTTTCTCCTGAAGCAGGTCATAAAACCCTCATGTGAGGAGTGCCCTCTCTATACCTGGAGGAAAGGAGCTGAAGGTACAGATAACACCAAGAAGAATCTGAACAAACAAGCCTTGCTACGTTCCCCCTAGTTTACTGCCATTAGATTAAACCCTTCTTCCTCCTATCATATTCATCTGTGACTGTCAGTGGAGTCAGATTCATCAAACAGAAGTATAAAAATATACAAGTTTACTTGTTCCTTTAGGCTTTCATTTCTGAAGGTCCCCATATCATGTAAAAATTATATTAAATAGATTTGTGTGCCTTTTTCTTGTCAATCTGTTTTTTGCTGCAGAGCCTCAGCCATGAACCTAGTGATGGATAAGGAAAAGAAGAATGTCACCCCCACCACCAAGAGCCACCTACAATGAAAGACAGCAGAGATGCTGGGCGGCAGGCATGTCAAACTTAAGATACCCAGCCAAACTCATCGTCTTACCCTTTAAAGTGGGAGCTCCGTCTGTGCCCCAATTTGATGAAAGGTAGCCTTGTCTGTTTAGTTTCTCAAGTCAGAGAAATTCATCACTTCCCAAGTCACATGAAGCTCTCAGAATCTCTTTTAGGTAATGGTCAATGACTCCAGTGGGGAACAATTCTCTGGGTGGCCTTGGACTGACCCAGTCTCCACCCACCCCCTTTCTTGCTTGTAGCTCTCAGGAGTAACTGCGGAATATGCTGGGACTACAACACCCTGACATAAGGAGGAACTCACTAGAATAGCCGGGACTCTATCCTAGTCTCTCCTTGAACACAATGTCCTATGACACTTTAGCCCAGAGATTCTTCTCTCCCCTGGGGTTTAAAAGCAGGAGTGGGGTTCGGCGCCTGTAACTCAGTGGCTAGGGCACCAGCCACATATACTGGAGCTGTTGGGTTCGAATATAGCCCAGGCCTGCCAAACAACGACAACTACAACCAAAAATAGCCAGGTGTTGTGGCAGGCACCTGTAGTCCCAATTACTTGGGAGACTGAGGCAAGAGAATCGCTAAGCCCAAAAGTTTGGGGTTGCTGTGAGCTGTGACGCCATGGCACTCTACCCAGGACAAGTAAATAAATAAATAAAACCAGGAGTGGACTGCTTGTTGAGGTCCCTCAGTTGTGATGCAAGTGGGGTGGGGCACATACAGATGAGATTCTATCCACCCTGGGCAACTTTCCTAACCTTGGCAGACCTTCTTGTTACAAATCCTAGACTTTCATTGTTCTTAGTGCCTGTCTATAAATAATAGAGTTGCATGCTTGACTGGTGTGCAAATGTTCTGTCTCCCCAGACTCCTGCAAGTGACAGAAATCAACACAGCCCAAGGACTGATGTTGGAGCAAAGTGAACCTGCTTTGGTGATTTTAAGAGATAGTTTCATTTACATGACATCCAGATTACCTTCATTTTTGGTGGAAGGCTTGCCTGAATTGCCTCTGCTTGTTACTAAATGGACCGATCCATTCTCAAAGTAGATTTTTCAAAAAGAAGTCTGCACATTGGCTTTCGACCTTTCCATGGTACTCTGTTTGCCCCCAGAGCAAGGTTCAAATTTCTTAGCCTGGTGCCCCAAGCCTCCGGCCTTTCCTCTTCCCTTGCCGACACCTCCAGCCTCCACTTTCACCCGCTGTGTCCACACTGGCAGCTTTAGGTCCCCTGCACATCACGCTCCTTCTCATCTTCAGGCCCTTGCATTTGACATTCTGTGTGCTCTTTCATCCTCCCTGCATTCTCCCAGCCCAATCTTTTCACCTAATAAATTGCTGATCATCCTTCCAGAATCTGCCCAAGAGCAGCCTCACCATGTGTGGAACCTCTCCTTCCTCCCTCCGCCAGGAATGACTAATCACCCCCTTTTCTATGTCCCCTCAGTCTCTGTACTACGTTATATATTGACACTAATTTTTTTAGTATCATGCATTACAATGTTTATTAATGAAATTTTTCCTGTTTTAACATTTCTCATCATTTCTTCCCTTGATTCAGCACTCCTAGCTGTCTGTATTAGTCTCCTAGGACTATCATAACAAAGTACCACAGCCTGGGTGACTCAAACTACAAAAATTTCTTTTCTCACAGTTTGGGAGGTTACCAGTCCAAGATTAAGGTGTTGGCAGGATGGTTCTTTTTTAGGCTTGTCTTATTGGCTGGTAGACAGCTGTCTTTCCTCTCTGTGTACTCATATAGTCATCCCTCCGCATATGACTGTGTCCCAATCTCTTCTTACAAGGACACCAGTCATTCATACTGGATTAGTGCCCATGTTAATTACTTCATTTTAACTTCATCACCTCTTTAAAGACCCTGTATGTGGACACAGTTATATTCTGAAGTACTAGGGGTTAGGACTTCAACATGTGAACATTTCAGGGATACAACTTAACCCTTAACATTGCCCTTCTAAGAATATGACACTAACATTATTTGAGATGATGTACATTGTTCCTACAACACTGAAAAGAAGAATGTTAGATGCCTATGTTAAATTCAAACGGAAGTGTAAAGGAGACCACTTCAGCTGCTCTGTAGTGCCTTGCTCTGATGATGAGTAAGGTGATGGTGAGTGTTCTAAGAGTTTCTCACAGGCAAATGGAGTATCTGGGAAAACAGGTACACAGTAGTTCTCTTGAAAAGGCAATTTATGGACCCACGGCAATGGCTCACATCTGTCCTCCTAGCCACTTAGGAGGCTGAGGTTGCAGGATCCCTTGAGGCCAGGAGTTTGAAACCAGCCTGGCCAATAGAGCAAGACCTTGTCTGTACAAACAATGAAAGAAAAATAGCCAGGCATGGTGGCATGTACTGGTAGCCTGAGCTACATGGAAGACTGAGGCGAGAGGAGCCCAAGAGTCTGAGGCTACAATGAGCTATGACTATACCACTGGACTCCAGCCTGGTACACAGGGTAAGACTGCATCTTAAAAAATAAGGCAGTTTGGTGGCGCCTGTGGCTCAGGGAGTAGGGCGCCAGCCCCATATGCTGGAGGTGGCGGGTTCAAACCCAGCCCCGACCAAAAACTGCAAAAAAAAAATAAGGTAGTTTGATGTCCTAGTGATCCAGCCTCTCACACAAGTACATTTCTGTCACAGCAACTTTGAGGAACAGCATTAAGGCTTCTATCCTTCAAAGTTCTGTATCCATAGCATCTTCCATAATAGCAGCCACTGATGAGTAGTAAAACCTCCAGGCTAAGAGTCAGGATACCAACTCTGAGGACCTTCCTTGATGGAACAGCCCCTCCACCTGCTGGCTGGTGGTGGTGTGTGTAAAGATTGCCTCTCTGGCTTGGCGCCTGTGGCTCAAGCTGCTAAGGCGCCAGCCACATATACCTGAGCTGGCGGGTTTGAATCCAGCCCAGCCTGCCAAACAACAATGACGGCTGCAACCAAAAAATAGTTGGGCGTTGTGACAGGTGTCTATAGTCCCAGCTACTTGGGAGGTGGAGGCAGGAGAATCGCTTGGGCCTAGGATTTGGAGTTTGCTGTGAGCTGTGATGCCATGGCACTCTACCCAGGGCAACAGCTTGAGGCTCTGTCTCAAAAAAAAAAAAAGACTGCCTCTCTGGTTCTTAGTATATATTTTTTTCTCTTGATCTTCAGTCCCATGACAGTTACAAGTTTGGGTTTCTGATGTGGTCATTTTGGATCGCTAGATCTCAGGACAATGTTCAAGCTCCAAATCTTACTCAAGTAATATTAGCCAATTCACGAGCCTTGGGTGTACCCTAGCATTCTGCCAGGTAGAGCCCGCAAGGCAGCTGACATCATTTCCTCCTCCCAAGGGGGCCACAGCACCAGACCCTGCACACTGGGGTGCTACGGCCCGTCTGGGGACCTTCTCACCAGCTTGTTTGCTTTTTGGACTTCAACCAGAAAGTCTTAATCAGATCTTAAACAGGCATCTCTTTGAGTCTCCGAGTGGTCTGTCCCTTTGGCATTTTTACTATATTCTATCGAGTGCCTTCTATGTTCCAGGCATTGTGCTAGCCACTGAGGGAAGAGTGGTAAGAAAAGAGCAAAAGCAAAAATACAAGACCCAGTCCTTGTCCTCATATATTGTGCCACCAGTGCAAGAGAAGCATTAATTGAATAATTACACCAATACATACATAATTACAAATTGTAAATGGGCTAGGAAGGAACATTTCAAAGGGGAAACTAAATCTAGCCCAAATTGTCATGGAATGTTTCTATGAGAAAAACAGCATTTGGTCTGATAACTGAATAATGAATTAGACAAAGAGTAGGCACTCAGGGCACATTTGTAGAACTGGATTCTTCCCCTAGAACAGAGGTGGGGCTACACACGGCCTTCTGGCTCTTTGAATGTCTAATAAAGAGATTTGTGAAGTCTTGATTTGGTCAAAGGACCACACTTGAGGTCTAGAAGCTTCCTTTTAAAATTTAGATCCATGTGGATACATGAGAGAGGTAGAGAGGGCAGGGGGAAAGCAATGGGCAGCTATAGAAAAAATTGGAAATTGAAAAACCTCCTGGTTTCTAGGCCAGAATCTGGCATTAACAGCCTATGTCACTTGCCCTCTGCTTGCCGCCTATTTATAACACTTTAAGATTAGACTGGCTCAGGATTTTCCAAAGCGGGTACATAAACCACGGATGCTAAGCAAGATTATTTTAATTGATTCATGTCTGCATTTTAATAGTTGTTTATTTTAAAATGAATGCAAATGATTCAAATACCATATAAAATCCACAATTTCAAAACCATTACTGCTCGGGAAAAGGTTAAGTAAGTAATCCTGGGGCTTCTGTGTCAGGGGAGTAACATGAACCAGAATTATCCTCCCATAGTAAGCAATTAGAAAACCGAATAGACGTGTGAAACAATGGTTTGAGACATAGCACAGCATGCAGCACAGGACTGGACTCTTGAGAGAAGGCTACTAAATGAGATGGGCCCTACAATCTCCTCACCTTCCGTCCTGGGAGCAATTTCCAGACCAGAGGGACAAAGAGCGGAAACCAAACCACAGCCCATCAGTTTATTGAGTGAGGGAAACAGGTCAGGGTTCAAGAAAGCTTCTAGAAGTTGCAGGGCATAATTCTGCAAAGGACAGATTATGGAATTTATATCATATGTGAAAGTAAAAGCACAAAGATTGGGAAATGAAAGTACATTCCTATAAGGATTTTAGATTATAAACAAAGTGGCATATTATTTGGAGATAGGTTGTGATAAGGTAAAGATGTGTGTAATAAACTAGTGAAATCATTAAAATACTAATACAAAGAATAATAGCTAATAAGATAATAGTAGAGATAAAATGGAAATCTCAGAATTACTCAATTAATTTAAAGGAAGGCAGGAAAAGAGGGGAGGGAACAAAGAATTAGGAGGTTGAATAGAAAATAATAAGACAGTAGGTGTAGACCCAACCATATCAACAATTAGATTAAATTAGAATGATCTTAACATTTAAATCAAATTACAGATTGTGACATTTGGTAAAAACAGAAAACCCAACTATGTGCTGTCAACAAAACTACAAATATAGCTGGAGATTTCAAGACTTGTTAATTGCTACAAAAAGGGGACAGAGAATCAGTAAGTATGTAGATGATTTGAACACTCCACTGAAAAACATTCTTTCCAAATGTAGATGGAGGGTGCTGCCTGTGGCTCAAAGGAGTAGAGCCGGCCCCATATGCTGGAGGTGGCAGGTTCAAATCCAGCCCCAGCCAAAAACCGCAAAAAAACGAAAAGCAAACAAATGTAAATGGAAGATTCAACAAAATAGACAATATACTTTTCCATATAACAAGTCCCAATTTTTTTTGAGAGAGTTTTACCATGTTGCCCTCGGTAGAATACTGTGGCATCACAGCTCACAGCAACTTCAAACTCTTGGGCTTAAGCCATTCTCTTGCCTCAGCCTCCCAAATAGCTGGGACTATAGGCACTCGCCACAACACCCAGCTATTTTTTGGTTGTAGTAGTCACTGTTGTTTGGCAAGCCCGGGCTGGGTTTGAACACACCAGCTCTGATGTATGTGGCTGGCACCCTAGCTTCTGAACTACAGGCACCAAGCTGGTCCCAAGTTTTTTCAATGTGACCATATACAGAGTAGGTTCTCTACATGCAAAGGAATTATATTAGAAGTCAGTAAGAGAATGGTATCTATAACACTCCTCAACTAATAGGAAAATTAAGAGAACAATTCTAAATAATACATGTGTCAACAAAGAAATCACAAAGGAAATAAGAAATGTTTTAAATTAAATGGAGAGGTTTTGTTTTTGTGTTTTTTTTGAGACAGAGTTACACTCTATCACTTGGGGCTAGAGTACCGTGGTGTCGTCATAGCTCTTTGCAACTTCAAACTCCTGGACTCAAGCAATCCTCCTGCTTTACCCTCCCAAGTAGCTGGGACCACAAATGTGTGCCACCACGCTCAGGTGATTTTTATGTTTTTGGTAGAGATGGGATCTAGCTCTTGTTCAGGCTGGTCTTGAACTCCTGGCCCCAAATAATCTTCCCTCCTCAGTTTCCCAAAATGCTAGGATTATAGGCATGAGCCACTGCACCCAGCTAAAATTAAATGGAATTTTTAAAAAAATATAAAGCTTCTGCTCTTCAAAAGATGCCATTAAGAAAATAAAAAGGGGCAGCACCTGTGGCTCAGTGAGTGGGGTGCCAGTCACATATAGTGAGGGTGGAGGGTTCAAGCCCAGCCCCAGCCAAACTGCAACAAAAAAAAATAGCCAGGCTTTGTGGCGGGCGCCTGTAGTCCCAGCTACTCGGGAGGCTGAGGCAAGAGAATCACCTAAGCCCAACAGCTGGAGGTTGCTGTGAGCTGTGATGCCATGGCACTCTATCAAGGGTGACAAAGTGAGACTCTGTCTCTAAAAAAAAAAGAAAAGAAAAGAAAAAGTTTGGCTGGGCACGGTGGCTCACACCTGTCATCCTAGCACTCTGGGAGGCTGAGGCAGATGAATTGCTTAAACTCAGGAGTTCAAGAATAGCTTGAGAAAAAGCAAGATCCTGTCTCTATGAAAAATTGAAAAGCTGGAGCAAGAGAAGAGGCAAAAAAAACCATGCTGACTTAAGCCTAAGACTTTGAGGCT
>CAUYRH010031747.1:0-10841 GCA_963574655.1 Perodicticus potto
GTGGGTCAATGGGCACTTGGGCTTCTTCCATGACTTAGCAATTATGAATTGGGCTGCAATAAACATTCTGGTACAGATGTCTTTGTTATAATGTGATTTTTGGTCTTCTGGGTATATACCTAGTAAAGGAATTATAGGATCAAGTGGCACGTCTATTTTTAGATCTCTAAGTATTCTCCAAACATCCTTCCAAAAGGAATGTATTAGTGTGCATTCCCACCAGCAGTGTAGAAGTGTTCCTTTTTCTCCACATCCACGCCAAAGCTGATATTTTAAATGGCACTTTGCAAACTGTATTTGTGCAAATGGAACACAGCATCACCAGTTTCAGTTTATAACATAATGATGTTGAATGTTAAGGTATTCAATTGCCTTGGCTATGCCAGGGACAAATGTTAGCCAAAATTTTATCTCTATGAGAATAGATAGTTAAATTTTATGAAGAATAGAATCTGCCATGTGAATAATTGAAAGAAGATTTCTGAAGGAGAATGAAGTTAAGGAGGAAAAAAGCAAATAAATAAATAAATAAATAAATAAAAATAAAAAAAGGAAAGACGATCTCTGTAGGAATACAGTATTTCTGTGTGATATCATGTCAAAACAACTCGAATAGGGCAGGTGAGGTGGCTCACGCCTGTAATCCCAGCACTCTGGGAGGCTGAGGCAGGTAGATTGCCTGAGCTCACATGTTCGAGACCAGCCTGAGGCACAGCAAGATCTTGTCTCTAAAAATAGCCTGGGTTGTGGCAGGCACCTGTAGTCCCAGCTACTTGGGAGGCTGAGACAAGAGAATCACTCAAGTCCAAGAGTTGGAGGTTGCTGTGAGCTATGACGCCATAGCACTCTACCGAGGGTGACAAAATAAGACTCTGTCTCAAACAAACAAACAAACAAACAAACAAAACACAACTGGAATATTTCTTTGCAAGGTAGAACTAAATCTATATATGATATGTGGCAAAAAAAGAAATCCAACTATTTCAGAAAAACCTATCTTTTTTCAAAACACTTCTTCAAAAGGAAATCTCAGCTGAACATATTCCCCAATTAGCAAAGGTCATTAAATGAGATGATATGTGTAAATCATTTGAAGAATACGCAGCTGTTATGGACCTATTATTGGAAAACACAATGAAAGTCTCCACTGACTTGGAGAATCATGACATAACACTCAAATTAGCATTCCAGTCTCACCTGGTTGATGTCACCATGGCACGTAAAGAACTACAGATGGAATGGACTGAGCTCTCAATATATGACATTTTACATTGTTTGATGTTAAGAAAGAGCCACCTGAAATATGGGAAAAAATACAGAAGAATACTACACCTTGGGAGGCAGGAGGGAGGAGGGTATTTGGGGGGACCTCTCCTAATGTTCATGATGCAATGGTACATTTCAAAACTATTCAGAAAAGAGTATAATTGTGGTATGTTAATCAGCTCAATGTAAGCATTTCACATTATATATCAAATCAGTACATTGAACCCCATAAATTCATCAATGTACAGTTACGATTTAATAAAAATAAAAAAAAGAATACCATACCTTCAGCAACATGCTCCCCAAATGCTTTTTTGCTTTTCAACCACAATTATTGCTACAAATCTACATTTTCCTTCTTAGCCCAAATTAAGACACCCTTAAGGTCACAAGTGACTAATAATCCATCTAGAGGATCAACTGAAACTGCAACCTCCCTGCTGCAACCAAATATTCAAATACGCAGCTTTCCAACAAAGAGCAGACACCATAAAGGCATTAAAAAGTTAGTTAACTTTAAAATTAACAAACAGTTGTTTGTTTGTTTTTGAGATAGAGTCTCACTTTGTGGCCCCTTGATAGAGTGCCATGGCGTCATAGCTCACGTCAACCTCAAACTCTTGAGCTCAAGTGATCCTTTTGCCTCAGCCTCCCAAGTAGCTGGAACTACAGGCACCTGCCACAATGCCCAGCTATTTTTTAGAGATGGGGTCTCACTCTTGCTCAGGCTGGTCTCCAACTCCTGAGCTTAAGCAGTAGACCCACCTCGACTTTCCAGAGTGCTGGGATTACAAGTGTGAGCCACCATGCCTAATGAAATTATTAAGTACATAGTAGCTAGATTTTTGCAAAGTAAAATATGTAAGATATGTTTAAGCATATCTAATTGAATTTTCTTGAATGCAGTCTTATGTGATTATAGCTAAATTAATGCAGCCTTCCAACATGAAAAGGTTCCCCACCCCTGCTCTTGTCCCATCCTCCTCATCTGGGCTTTTTGCACTAGTGAAAAGTTTTGTATCTCTAGCTGAAGACATATTATTCCATGCACCAGGTGCTGAATTACAGATCAAGAGGTTGGAGGAGGAACACAGAATTGGAGCAAGGGGAGTCAGAAGGGGTGTGACATACAGGCGGTGTGATAAAGCCATCCTGCTCAGCAAAGTCCAGTCTGTCCTCACACAGTGAGAGGTAGGTCATTCTGAGCTGAGAGGTTAAAATTCAGCCTCTGCAGATGCCTTGTCTGTGTTTAAATTCTGACCCATTTTGAGTAACCAGGTGGTGTTGGGCAAGCTACCTCCCTGGTTAGCAGTTTTTTCATCAGTAAAGAACAAAGACAGAAAAGAAAAAAGTACCTACCTCTCAGGGTTGTCAGTGAGATTTAAGAGAATTATAATGGGATAATGCATTAGTATAGGGCATGTGCCTAGTCCCCAGCCTAGCACGCAGTAAGTATGTTAACTTCAAGCTGTGATAATTAATGGTAATAGCATCAGAGCAAGTCAGTAGTAGGCCGAATACTGAAACATGAAAAGATTGAACCAAGGCTAGATGTTTCAACTGTAACAATCTCTAGGGCTCTGGAGGGAAAATCTGAGCCACTCCCTGCTAAGAAGCTGTGGCTGCTTAGAAACACTGTTTTCAATGCCTGAGGAAATGGATCTCCTCAGGGGAACTCCCCACCTCCACCGGGAAGCTGCTGAATGACAGACAGCTTTCAAGATACTTGGCAGTAGCTGTGCTGACTCAAACCATCTGCACAGTTCTCTGTCCTGAAGGTAACAAGAATGCCCCTGCCAATCCCCAGAGGGAAAGCCTTGTGAGCTGGGGCAAGGGAGCAGAACTTCCATAGAATTCTAGAATTTCAGAGCTGAAAAAGCTCTTAGGTGGCTTCTAGTTGAGGGGTTTTTAAGTCACACTCTTTGAGTACTTTGCAGTTCCACAAAGTATTAATATTCATCTCATTTTGTAGACCTGAAGCTATGTTTGAAATTGTAACTAAGAACAGAGACACCTAAATTGGTCACTCATCAAGTTTAACACATCAGAGACAGAAACCCATTGATGTGCTGTGGCAGATTCTGTTCTTTGTCCTTTTATCCTTTGGTGTGGCCACTACAATTAGGTGGAGCCATGGCCACCCAGATTGAAGACTGACTCCCCAGCATTTCTTGTGGCAAGGTAAGGCGATGTAGTGAAGTTTTGATCAAAGGGATCTGAGGACAGGTTGTGAGTTGTGACTCCTGGGAGTTTTCTTGAAGAGAGGTGTTATGCCCATCATCTCATCCCTCTTTTTGCTGGCTCTACTATGGACATGATGCTGGAACTCAGACATGGACTCTGGATTGACGAGGGTCCTTGACAATCACTGAGTTCCACTACTGACTTTTACTGAGCATCCTGACAGCTCGCCTCCAGACTTCCTTGACATCTTAGAGACGTACTCCACTATCTTATTTAGGCACTGCTATTTTGGGTTTTCTGCCTTTTGTAACCAAACGCAACTGACACATTTGTGTTCTCAGTGATTGACTTTATAATGCATTAGTAATATAATTTTTTAAAATGTTTTCATTTATATTTTTTAGAGACAGGGTCTTACTATGTTACCCAGGCTGATGTCTTAAAATCCTAGGCTCAGTCCTCCCACCTCAGCCTCCCAAGTATCCGGGATTACAGGCACATGATACCATGCTCAGCAATAATGTAATAGTTTTATGGTTTACTCAATAATCCTAAGGAAAACTACTCAGGTCAAGAAATAAAATTTGCAGTCACCCCAGAAGCCTTCTGTGTGCCCTGCCCTAATCATAACTATTTCCTTCTTTCTAAAAGCAGCCTCTGTACTGACTTGTAAACACTTTCTGTTATACAGTAATGACATAATATTCCCTTAAAAACATTTTGGCCAAAGACTACTTTTATCTGTTTTATACAGGTTCCTGCTTACGACTCTGCTTGACAGAGGCTTCTTCTGATCAAAAAGTTGGAATAACTGAAATAATCTGACCCCCTCGTACTACAGAAGAAACAAATGAGGTCAGAAAGAAGAAATATGTTTCTTTTTTTAAATTGACAAATGAAATAGCATCTATTTATTGTGTACAACATGATGTTTTGGTATATGTATACATGGAAAAGGATTTTCTGTGATCAATCAGTCAATTAGTAGCAAAGTGGAGTAGGACTCGGGCTCTCTGGCTTCTTAGTATTTCCTTTCCCAATTCATTTCAGGAGAAACAACCCTAGATACAAGGTATCAGCCTTGTCCAATGACTCAAGGATGGGAAACATTTGCAAATACAGCCTCTGGTACAAAACATTCCATCCTCAACCAACATCAAACACATATCTTAGAAGAAAGGAGCTACCAAGAAGCCTGACCATGACTCTTCCTAGACGGCTTTACATCTTAGTGCAAAGGATGTATCAGCAAAGGTGGAGTCAGATACAGAGTCACACTATGCAGAGGCCAGTGGGATGAAGTGATCTTCCCAGGCCTCCTCACAACCCTGCTCTGGCACCTCTTTCCCACCATGCCATGGTGCACTGACCCTGACATGTAGAGGTCATCAGAGGTCACTAGGGTTAAGTGTGACGCCGAGTCTCTGGAGACCAGAGATGTGATGCAGAGTGGAGCAAACCCAAGCTCTCCTGCTGTCTTTGCCAGGCTGTTCTGAGCAGCAGGCCGCAGCTCCTAACTCAATTTCAGGAGAATCCTTCATGCTCATGAAAGTCAATGATTTTATATTGTGAAAGACGCCCATCATGCATTTGTGTAGGGGGGCATGCCTCTGTCCAACATCTCTCCTTGGCCAGATTCTAGAGTTCTTTCTGTCCTAGATTCTTGAAATTTGGAGGTCAGGCCTATTGGCTTTTGCCTTATTGTATAGGTTAGAATTAGCAAGAAACAGAAACTTTTACCAAAGACGTTATTATTTGTTCTCTGTAGGGGGAAGGGGAAAGTGGTGTAGGGAATAAAAATTTGGAAAATAATATACATTTTACCTCCTTTTTGAAAGGTCTCAAGTATAGTATTAGCACATTGAAGGTTCTGAGAATTCCTACGATACATGATTTTGCTTGATTTTGATAGGCCCGACATTTCCCCAACTTTCTTTTACTTTGGGATCTTGTGTTTCACTAATTGCCTTCTGTACCAAACAGTTTGGCAAGTGATGTCTCAGCCCCTTTGATGGATAAAGGATGCATTAATACACATAGGATAGATGACATGGCTGGAAAATCACTTTTCTGGCTCAGGTAGCCCATCTCTCTGGAAAAGTACTAAATTATCCCAGACTCTGTAAAAATCCATTTTAATAGCCCTAAGAAGCAACTGTGGAACTAATCTAAACCTGCCCAGTCTGGGGTGAGTTCTCCAGGGAGAGCTGGCTGGGACCCACACCTGGCACCAGGAGCCACCCAGTGTGTGTCTGCACTTGTTTTTCCTTCCTTTCCCTGCTCCTTTTAGAACATAGCTGAATGGCTCCAGTCTCTCAGTCCTGCTCCAGCCAGCACTGGACCCCTGAAAGTGCGGCCAACTCCTCGCCCACCGCCTTGATAAACAACCCCGCCAAGCCGGGAACCACAGCACTGGGCTGTTTTTCCCCCTCGTGCACCCCAGGAAGCCTCTCCTCTTTGCCTGGGCTTCCTTCCCAGGGCCTTGGCTGAAACTCATTCTAAACCCATCCTTAGCCCAGTTAGTCACCTGAAGAAAAAGAGACTCACAGAAGGCCCCAGATGAAAGGCTCTTTAATCCCGTGTCTCTTTGAGTTTTGTTTTTAGCAGGAAAACTTTATTTTCAAAACAAATTATTACGTAGAATGTACCAGTTACTAGAATAGATAAATAAGGACATTTATGGCAGACTTGTTTATTATAGCAAACCCTGGAAAGCAACTAACTGTCCATCAGGGAACAGGTTTAATAAAATTATGTTGAAATCATACAATGGAATACTATTCAGCCATCTAAAAGCATGAGGCACCTCCCTATAAAAATAGCAAAGTTCTGAGAAAATTCTTATTTTATAGGGACGATATTTGGTTAACAGTTCCATTTTAGGGCAAAGACCAAGATTACTACTTGTTTTGTTAAAATTTACCATCTCCCATTCAAATTTGTCTAATGTTAATTTGGGACTTTAAATATAGAGACCAAACATCCTGGCTTGTCCAGAACTGAAAGGCTTCCTGAGATATAAGACTTTATGTGTTAAAACTGAGAAAGTCCCGAGCAAAGAGATCATTGGTCACCCTAACTTAATAGAAATCGACATATTATTTTAGAAAGAATAGGTAATAATTACTAATTTTAGCCCATGTTAATAAGCCAGTATATTCACAAAATTGAAATTGAACCAGTATTTATACTTTAAATAAAGGGATAAATCTATATGGGCTGATATGAAACATGAAACCATCTCAAAATATAGTGAAAAGTATGGGGGGGGAAGCAAGGTAAAGAACAGTGTGTTAAGTGTGCTCCCATTTTTAAAGTTTTCTCTCTCTCTTTCAGTTTTCTTCCCCCAAAGATCAGAGCAGGGGAGCAATGGAGATTTATCCACACAGTTAAATGATGGTGGATATTGCATGGGTACACGTCAAATCTATTAAGTGTTTGAGTATAAATGTCTTAACACAATAATTAAGTAAAGAGGTGAAGGCTATACTAACTAGTTTGATGTAAGCATTCCAAATTGTATTTAAAATCAGCACATTGTACCCCATAAATGCATTAATGTATATATGATCTATGTGTTTATGACTTAATAAAAAAGTTTAAAAAAAAAGATGTACTATAACATGGCCTAGCCTTTATACAATCTTAAAAATAAATCCTTAAATTGCTACATTGTTCAACAATGAAAACTCTTTTATCAAAGATCAGAAAAATAAAACAAGATCCCCTTTGTTCAAACTTTTATTTCTGTTTATGTGTATACCTAGTATGTGTCTATTTATATATATAATATTTTTCTCTATTTATATGTGTATACACCTGGGGAAAAGCCCATTAAAATAAATCTTGTTTGATTAGCCCACTTTTTTTTTTTTTTGAGACAGAGCCTCAAGCTGTCACCCTGGATAGAGTGCCATGGCATCGCAGCTCACAGCAACCTCCAACTCCTGGGCTCAAGCCAGTCTCCTGCCTCCGCCTCCCAAGTAGCTTGGACTCTAGGCACCCTCCACAATGCCCGGCCATTTTTTGGTTGCGGCCGTCACTGTTGTTTGGCGGATTCGGGCTGGATTCGAACCCACCAGCTCAGGTGTATGTGGCTGGCGCCTTAGCCCGCTGAGCCACAGGCGCCGAGCTGATTAGCCCACTTATAAATATTACTCTCTGCCTAAAAAATTTAACATTCTTCAGTCACTGTTTAGACTATATGTATTGTAGACTCTAAAACAAGATAGCCTTTAAACAGTTCCTTAAATTGTTGTACTATTTTACAGCTTAAATTATTTTGTCAACAGTTAACAAAATAAAATTCCATAAAAATAGACAAATAAATGAAGTTTGTGATTTCTTGTCCATTTGTACATGTATCCTCCATCATAAGAAACTGGCTGTGCTGTTTGTCACCAAATGTTGAGGATATGTCTGTGAGGGTCTGACTTAAAATACAGACATATGTTTGGCATAAGAAAACTGATCCTGGGGCGGCTTCTGTGGGTCAGTGAGTAGGGCACCAGCCCCATATACCAAGGGTGGCAGGTTCAAACCCAGCCCCGGCCAAACTGCAACAAAAAAATAGCTGGGCATTATGGCAGGAGCCTGTAGTCACATCTACTCAGGAGGCTGAGGAAAGAGAATCGCCTAAGCCCAAGAGCTGAAGGTTGCTGTGAGCTGTGACGCCACAGCACTCTACTGAGGGCAACAAAGTGAGATTCTGTCTCTAAAAAAAAAGAAAAAGAAAAAGAAAACTGATCCTGGTCACCCTGGGGAGGACACCTGAAAGAGGTAAGAAGCCATTCCCGAGAGCTCATACTAGTTAAACGGGAGAGGCCCACGTGATCACCAATCAGAAGAGGCAACTCAGATGTGTTAAGGTTCACTGGTAGAGGAAAAGCACAGACTGGTTTCCAGTTAGCTTTCAAAATAAAGGCTCACAAAGTAGACACTCCAAACAGAAGGCCTGGATCTGCAGGCTGCTTCCCACATGGGCAAGTACAGTCAGACACACCTGTGTAAGGATGATTGGTGGTTCCGAGAGAAGCAACTCTTTTGATCTTGTCTTTCATTCACAGAGACAATTCCTGAAAGATGCATCTGGAATTGGCAATAAAAATCTCTGAGAAGGAAGACCATGGATCTGAAATGAACAGAATATTTATTTTCTATTATACATTATTTTGAATTGGCAATATTTTCCATGTTTATATATATGAACTCCTTTTTTAGAAAAATTTATGAAATATTTCAAGCATATAAAGCAAGTATAGTGATTACAAAATTAACATCTCCTGGCTTTGACGAATTTTGCCACAGATGGTGTAGATAGCTCTGGTTCTGTCTCTTAAGAAACAATGTACAGAGCTCAGGCACCCATAGCACAGTGGTTACAGCACCAGCCATACACACCGAGGCTGGTGGGTATGAAACGGGGCCAGGCCAGCTAAATGACAATGAACAACTGCAATAAAAAATAGCTGGGCATTGTGGTGGGCACCCGTAGTCCCATTTACCTGGGAGGCTGACGCAAGAGAATAGCTTGAGCCCAAGAGTTTGCGGTTGCTGTGAGCTATGATGGCACCGCACTCTACTGAGGGTAACAAAGTGAGACTCTGTCTCAAAAAACAAAACAAAACAAAACAAAACAAAGCAAAACAAAAAACAATATACAGGCCATGCTCAGACCTGGTGGTGTATGGTGGCTCAGACTTATAATCCTAGCACTTTGGGAGGCTAAGGTTGATGGATTGCCTGAGCAAGAGTGAGACCCTATCTCTACTAAAAATAGAAAAAACAGCTGGGCATTGTGGTGGGCGCCTGCAGTCCCAGATACTCAGGAGGCTGAGGCAGAAGGATCACTTAAGCCCAATAATTTGAGGTTGCTATGAGATGCCACGGCACTCTACCCAGGGTGACAGAGTGAAACTCTGTCTCAAAAGAAAGTAAAAATTTTTTTAAAGGAACAAAATACACACACACTCACACACACATATATATATATATATAATTGAAAACCAGTTCTATTCCTCATTTTCTCTATGAAAGTAACCACCACCCGAAATTTGGGGCTTATCATTCCTGTACATGTTTTTGTACTTTTAACATAAGAAGCCATTCCCCAGAGCTCATGCTAGTTAAACAGGAGAGGCCGGAGTGATCAGCCACCAGAAGAGACAACCCAGATGATTTTAACATATATGTATGCCCCCAAACAATATAGAGTAGATTTTATTTTTGTTACTTTTAATCTTCTTTTTTTATTGTTGAGGAATCATTGAGGGTATAAAGTAGATTTTAGTTTCTGCCTGCTACATTTGACTGATATAAAAACATAGCATAACACATGTATGTCACTGCTTTTATTTTTCTGGTCTCCTTTGGAGAGACATTTAGCTTTTTTGTTTTGTATGACTTTTTCTGATCTTTTTCCTAATAAAAATTTTCTATTAAAAATGTTTCTGACTTTTTCTGATTTTTTTCTATTAAAAAACAATGAATACAAAAATAATCATCAATATTTGCTAAAATCATGATGTGAAGAGCTGATGGGGAGTTTATAATAGATGGATTAGGCTGACAATATATGAATCTACCCCTGAATCTCAGCATTATAAAGAGAAAGACAGACATATGTGCCACCTGATAACACAGGAGGGTGTCATGGCACCACCTATGAAAGACTATCAACAAAAAATCAAAGGTAACTCTGATCAAGCCTAAACCAAACCACCCTTTTACAGAAAATTCAGGAAACTCAGGACCGTATTGAGACTTTTTTTTTTTTTGGAGACAGTCTCACTCTGTTGCCCAAGCTAGAGTATAGTGAATGGTGTCATCATAGCTCACTGCAACCTCAAACTCCTGGGTTCAAGAGATCCTCCTACCTCAGCCTCACACATAGCTGGGACCAGGGACACCTACTGCAATGCTGGGCTAATATTTTTACCCTTAATAGAGACAAGATCTTGCTCTCGCTTAGGCTGATCTCCAACTCCTGACCTTAAGCAATCCTCCTGCCTCTGCCTCCTAGAGTGGTGGATTACAAAAGCCACCACATCTGGCCGCAAGAGACTCTCTTGTACAAAAAAACCCAAGTTCCTTAGCAAATGATTTGCAAGGAAAAACAAAAGGATGATACAGACTAAAAGACTTAAAAAACATACCAACCAAATGGAATGGACAGACTTTACTAAACCAAAGGTTAAAAAAATAAATTAATTAAAAAGAGAAAATTTGAAGAGAGGGAGAATTGATGCAGGACATCTGGCGCCCTAGCCAGCTCAGCGGAGCTGGCGGACCTGCCGCCTCCTCCTTGGTGGTGTTGGTGCTGCGGCAGCCAGCTGAAGAGCCAGCAGGCTGGATGACAGGCAAGGAGGGGGACCTACAACGCCCACCAGAGG
>CAUYRH010031748.1:0-17155 GCA_963574655.1 Perodicticus potto
CATAGTAAATGAGAAAATATCATGAATGTTATATCAATCAGGTTGATAAAAATATTTCCGATTGTATGTGAAGCCCACACACTGTACCCCATGACTGAATTATTGTACACAGCTATGACTCAATAAAAAATAAAAAATAAA
The DNA here is from genome assembly GCA_963574655.1 of Perodicticus potto. Classification (NCBI taxonomy): domain Eukaryota; kingdom Metazoa; phylum Chordata; class Mammalia; order Primates; family Lorisidae; genus Perodicticus; species Perodicticus potto. Next base: position 142 of record CAUYRH010031748.1, read on the forward strand.
TAAAAATTAAAAAAATAAATAAAATAAAATATCAAGTTTAGATTTTAAGCTTTTTTTAAAAACAGTTTGTTTTTTTTTTATTGTCGGGGATTCATTGAGGGTACAAGAAACCATGTTACACTGGTTGCATTTGTTAGGTAAAGTTCCTCTTACAATCGTGTTTTGAGATTGTAAGAAATTTAAAAACAGTTTTATCTATCTATGATTGAACATAAAAATTCTGACTAATAACAAAACCAAGATAATTGCTTTATTTCTAAGTCCACTTAGAAAATTATGGTCTTCTCCTGAATTGATAAGGGACAATATTTTGAGTGCCTTTATACCGCTGTAGGCAGGAATTTTATTATACACACACACACACACATATAGTGGGAAAAGAAACACAAAATCTTATAACAAAGTCTATCATTTTTGTAACAGTAAAAATAATATTTAAAATACTACTTGGCTTAAGTGCTGTGGTAGTTACAACTAATCAATTTCAACCAGTGACAGATTTCTTAGTTCTTTCTCCATTCCCACTGCTTTACTTTACTAGCCTTAAAAAAAGTAAAACAAAAACAAACGAACAAAAACCTCAAGTATATCATAAGACATGCAAGCATCCAAAGCATACAAGAGCCAGCCCTTTTCTCAGAAGAGTACTTAAGGATGTACAATAGTCAATAGAAACATGAATTAGCATAGATGAATGAAGAAGGCAGAGAACAGGAAACATAACAGTGAGGATTATTTAAATCTATAAAAGAAAGTTAAGTTTAAAATCCACAATAAAAGAGCCTGTCATACTTCTAGTTTAAGGACTGTGACCATGGAATAGTGTACTGATTTAAAAATACAGTATTTTAGTACATTTAGTTGACAGTCAGTGGCACTGCAAAGGATTTGTGACTCCATAGGAGCCTGAAACCTGTGAGGAGGAAGACTCCCTGGGGATTAGGTTATTCAGTAATATTAGAGGCCAAAGTCTCTGTCCAAGCCGCTGATCTAATCTTGATAACCTTTGACTCCATTCTGATAGTAATTGCTAGAGAACCATGTCATAGTTTCCGATTGTAAATATTTGTACAGAAAATTGCATGAGGTGACCATTCTAATTCTTACCACACTTTGAGATGAGTTTATTGTCATCTTGTGCCATGAGTGGTACATTCATATTTATGTCACAAAAATCAAAGCAGTTGCAAATTTAAAATAAACATTTCTTTAAAAACAATAAGCTTTTTAGGTTGCATATTTGATTCATGATATGGTCATCATTGTAAATATCTTAAAAATTATAAACAAAGTAATTCACTTAAACTAATCTTTAAGAAATGCTTGCTCAGAGCATTGACAATAATTGGCAGAAACTTTTTTTTAACTGATCAAAAATATTGAGAACAATTTAGAATGTCACCAGACTGTACGTGAGGAAGGTTATTCTCAAACAACAGCATCCACATTGTAGAGGCTTTTCCCAGAATAATGTTTCTTTTGATATCAACATTCATTATATGGCTAATTTATCCAGAGGTTTAACTGTGGTATTTCATATGAGTCCATTACACATTTAAGTACTTAAACTCTAAACATAGATTAATGCCTAAGACAGTAATTGCCCTTAATCAATTCCTTAACCAGTGTTATACCATTTTTCAGCTATGAATCAGTTGTAAGCTGAAGATGTAGGTTCCTTGGTTTATGATAGTCATTATGCAAGAGATAATGGCCCCGAATCTTACAAATGTATTCAAAATTCACATATTTTTATTCTCCAGAGGAACATTCCTTAGTTAATATTTTTAAAGAAACAGAGTTCTGAACCAGGCAGACTGTTTAAGATAGAAAGTGATGAGTTTTCACAACAGAACTACAAAAAACACCTGCTGTATGAAATTGACAATGACTGGTGCTTTGCTGTTGAGAACCCAAGCAGACACATTCATAAACTAGCTCCATAACAGAGAGCTACCAGTTAAGGACAGAGCTACTAACATCGGGATGCCATTTATAATCCTCCTATGGAGCAAAGTTATGGTTGGCTTCAGACACTCTCTCTTAATTTATTCTACCATTCATTATGTAAATCAGTGTGTGGAGCAGGGTCTCTGCCAAGAAATATACCGTGTGAAATGTGTGCATCCTTGTAGAAAATGCAAATGAATATGCCTAATTTACAGATGTCTCTAATTGAATGAACTAAGGTCTGCTAGTTCAGAGGAAAAAGAATGTTTACAGTTGCCACCAGACTTATTATCACATAAATTAGTTATTTTTCTCGGCTCAGCGCCTGTGGCTCAACAGGCTAAGGCGCCAGCCACGTACACCTGAGCTGGCGGGTTCGAATCCAGCCTGGGCCCGCCAAACAACAATGACGGCTGAAACTGAAAAAAATGGCCAGGCGTTGTGGCGGACACCTGTAATCCCAGCTACTTGGGAGGCGAAGGCAGGAGACTCGCTTGAGCCCAGGAATTGGAGGTTGCTGTGAGCTGTGATGCCACAGCATTCTATCCAGGGTGACAGCTTGAGGCTCTGAATAAAAAAAAAAAAAAAAAAAAATTAGTTATTTTTCTCAAAGTGCTTCATTTACATATACATAAAATTGTGTTATGTCCACTTTCGGGTGTTTGTTACAGACATTTCTAGAGTCGGCATAAATAACCTGCATAGAGATGATGATCAAGACTCCAGCCTAAAAAGACATTTCATTTGCCCTCATCACTAGCCATTCAATATTTTTCTTTGAGTTAACAGTAGGTTCCCATTAAAATGCAAACAAATCTGAAGGGGGTTACATATATATGATACTGACTATAGTCAGTAACATTTTCTTATTCTTCATATCAAGTGTGTGGAATTAACTGAAAAATTAACTGAATAGTTGTGAATTTGGGTGTCTTACACAGTGGTAGGACATGAAAAGATCAAGGATGGGAAGATAGGAGGGTAAACAAAGTACAAAATGGAATGATATGAATCCCAGTAACAAACCAAGTCTAATTCATATTCTTAGCTTTTTTCCATAGTGAGTTTTACCTGCCAGGAACAAGTATTCCAGTAAGTGCTGGACAAGTTTTGACATAGATACTGCCAAAACTACAAATAAATTATTAAAAACTGATTTATATGCCAGTTAGTTAGAATTTATAAAATATTTTTCAAGAAAAATAGTGCTTTATCTCATAGATAGGATCCTGGTGAAGCCCTGAAATTTTATGTAAGTAATGATGGACATATAATACTTATTAGAAGTGTATTGCTATGTAACAAGCAACTACAAAATTTAGCGATTATTCTTATGAACAACTTTTTATTATGTCTCATAATTCTCTGGGTTGACTGGTTTTGCATCTCCATGTGATGTTGTCTTGGGCTGCAGTTTTCTGGAGACTGGATGGTTGAGAATGTCCAAAATGGCACATTCACAAGTTTGATGATTGATGATGACTCTTGGCTGGGAGCTCAGCTGGCCAATAACCAAAGCACTTACACGTGGCCAGTCATTGGACTTGGCTTCTTAGAGCAATGGATGTTGGTTCCAAGAGGGAGCATCCCAAAAGCCAGAGTGCCAAGAAAGCAGAAAGGAGAAGCTGTTCTGCTGTTAAGGGTTACACTAACACTGGCACAAGTATCACTTCAGCCACATCCTATTTGTCAGTCAAAACAATCAGAGAGCCCACCACGATCAAGGAGATGGAGAACTAAACTCTCTCTCTTGATGGGAGAATAGCAAAGTCACATTTCAGAAGAGGATGTAACCATCTTTGCAAAATACCATCTGTAGCTGCTGCTATTTGCTATTACAACATAAATGAGTTTGCCATCATATAAGGAGATAGCTGCGATGCATTGTACTAAGATTAAGAACCTTCAGTGTTCACAGTCAGCTTTATTTAACCTCTCTAATTTTTTATCCACTTCTAAAACATGAGCTATTATAACAACAATAATAAAACCCTTTTACTTAGTGCCTACTGTGTGTCAGATTCTTTTGAAATGATTTGTGCACATTCATTTAATCCTCATAACAGGTCAATGAGGTAAATTCCATTATTATTCCTATTTGAGGGGCAGGAAATTGGAATAAGGAGGAACTTCTTATGGTTTCACAACCAACAGGTGAACAAGCTGAGATGTTTTTAGTGTTCTCATAAGGATTAAATTGGTTAATATATGTAAATGCAGAATGATAGGTCATATTATCATGGCAGTAAATTATCTAATTCATAATATTGCTTTAAAATTAAACGCTATCTAAGTATTAGATATGTCAAACGTCGAAGAGTTTAGAGGATAATAGAGATACATGAAGAATTATATAGATAGTGCTTAGTAATGATTTAACAAATGTCAGGCACTCAATAAGCTATGGCTGCCATTGTTATTGTTATAATCAGCCTCTGGGTTATATAAAAATTATGGTTCTCAATGTATCATGCAGTATGAGTTAATCATGGGGGAATCACATATTAAAATTTCCCCACCATCTTAGCACCTTTCTCTATCTCATTCCCTGACACTTCATAGTCTGGGAAAATGTAGAGTTTAGTGAATTGTCTGATTTTACCCTTGACTGAGAGGCGTAATTTTCCCATAATTATACAGATGTCTACCTTGTAAACCTTCAGTGTTACAGTTAATATGGGTAACTCTAAGAAACAAAGAACTAAAGAGAAATCCAGACCCAAGTGGAATACACTGGGGAGAGAGAAATTAAGCTGAAGAAATCAAATATACTTAACTTCAGCACACCAGGTGTTTTTAACAGGGGTGCCTTGCCAAGTCAAAGTAAGCAGACTTTTATGCAACAACAAGGCTTGTTTTAGGGTCTCTATATTTAGAGGAAGCTAGAACATACATCTCAGTTTACCGGGACTAGTCCTAGTTATCCTTAAATAATTATTAATATAATACCTTTCTATTCCAAAGTGCCCCAGTCTGGGTAGTAAAGGATAATATGATCTTCCGACCCAGCTTCAGTCAAAAAACCAGTCCCTGAGTTACAAACACCCAACTGACATATAACACGCACTTATGAATGAGGGCTATTACACACAATAGGTAAATGGACCTATTCCAAATTATTCCCAAATTCAGCTTAAGAACAGACCTACAGAACCTATCTGGTTTATAAAGTCACCATTCCTCTGGTCACCCGACAGAAACTGGAGTTTTCTCGATTTTCTCAGCTTTTTCTCATTCATTTGTTCTTTCTAGGATGTGCCGTTCATTGTGCTAAGGCTCCAAAGATGATCGGAACATAGCTTCTTTTCCCAAAGAGCGTGTATACTTGCAGGGGAGATAGGAATGTCAACATATTACCAAAAGAATGTGTCATAAGTGAAACAATAAAAATACACATATTGTAGGAGAGATGAGACTCTGTCAAGGGTATGGTAGAAGAGGCCATCTGGAATTCAGTCCTAAGGGAACCGTGAGCCAAGTCTGCAGAGGGAGCGAGAGGGATATTCGTAGAGGCTATCTTCATTTTCTCCCGCTCCATAGGAATTACCACAAACCCAGGGCTCTTAAACAACACTCGTTAATTATCTCACCGTGTCTGTAAGTCAGAAGTCTGGGCACAGCATGGGTGGATTTTCTGCTCCAGGGCTGAAATCAAGGTGTTGGCCTACAGTGCTATCTGAGGTGCGGGGTCTTCTTCCAAGCACACTGGTTGTTGGCAGAATTCACGTCCTTTCAGCAGAGAAGCCGAGGGCTCCATTTCTTTCTAGCTGTTCGCCAGGAGCCACTCTGAGCAGCAAGAAGCCACCCAGAGTTTCTCGCCACATGGCGGTTCGCAGCACAGATGGCTGCTTTCCTTGAGGATAGACAAGGGAGTCTGTGAAAATCACTCTTTGTGATTCCTCCTGCACACCTGTCACACTGCTTATCACCTCTGAGAGAGCAGAATTGCAACTCCCCTGCTCCCCAGCCCATTCCTGGCCTCTGATGTACACACGCCTGCTCTTAGGATGTAATTAAGTTCCCAAGTCTGCTGGCCTTACAGTAGGCAGAGTATCCAGCCAGGCTGACCAAGTCTAAAACCAAAGAGCTGGGGTCACGGGATCCAGCATTTCAGACTTTCTCCTACAGTTGGTGTTTGTCAAAGGGTGCCTATTGCCCTCTTGCGTAAGGGCCACCTGTTGTGCTTATTAAAAATACAGACAAACATTTTAAACATAAATATTCTTAGATAAAGATCTCAGGATCACAGAGTTGAGTTTATTATTATCTTCAGTCCACTGTATAAAATTGTCATCTGTCATTTCCCTCTTTTGTTTAATTTTGATATTTCTTCTTCATCCCCCTTCTCATTCCTACTCACAGTTTCCATATACACAGCCACTGTGGGATACTTACGATCGTCCTCCTAATGCACCCTCTGTGTGCTCATCAAATATGTGCATATCCTGGAATGGTACATAATGTCGTTTTGTATACATAGGTTTTATTCGTTTTTTCATATGTGACAGTGTGCTAGGAATCTCACTTTTTACTCTATCAGTCACTTGTACTCAGTGACTGCGGTAAAGTGTTCCGTCCTACGCAGAATCACATCGACTCTTCTGGGGATGGAAATCTGGATTGCCTCAAACATCTTGCAATCACTTCCTTTGTTTCTTACATGTGAGAGTTTTTCAGGGCTACATGCCCAGGAATGGAAACTGCTGTGTTATTGGCAATACCCGTAGTTAAATCCATATTGCTAGATATCAGAGTCACCTCCAAAACTTCTGCACTGGTTTTAACTTTCCATTGGAAAGTTTTTGAGACTTTTAACTTCTCTCTATATTTTCCTATGGTAGGCATTAAACATATCCTAGCATCCTTTTGCAGTTATAGTGAGTTTAGTGGAAGTCCATCTACCTGATTGCTAAGGAGATTGAGTTTTTTTTCTTTTGTTTTTTTTTTTTTTTTTTTTGCAGTTTTTGGCCAGGGCTGGGGTTGAACCCACCACCTGCAGTATATGGGGCCGGCGCCCTACTCCTTTGAGCCACAGGCGCTGCCCGGGAAGTTGAGTATTTTGTCATGTTTTTTGTTCCGTATACTTTTGGGTATTTTATCCTTTCCTTGCTGTTTTATAGGATGTTGTTTTACAGCCACTGTGACTTTGGAATCATTGCCAGTTTTAGAGATTATAAATATTTCACTCTGACACCTGTCTGTTGATTTTGTCTTTGATGGCCTTAGTTACAAATCATCTACAACTATGATGTTGATCGGATTTGTGAGTGTTTACCCTGTGTTTCTAGTGTACCTACTGTAGAAGTTACACATTTTATCTCTTTCTTCTCTCAGCTTCATATTTGTACCCTTCACAGTTATGTCTACAATTCATTTGGAGTTATATCTGGGGTGAAATAGTATCTAACTTTGTATTTCTTCATATTGCAAACAAATTATTCTACGTTCTTTACCAAATCATTTCTTATTTCCAAGACTTACGTCAGGTCATCTCCACTAAATTGTCATGTATTTTTAAAAATGCCTGATTCTGAGCTCTCCACTGAGCTCAACAGCACTCTTTGAAAGTTGCTGGGCCAGAACCACAGTATTTTAATTACTATGGTATCCTATCATGTCAATATCTGCCCGCCTTCATTACCTTGCTTTCCCTAATAAACTTGGACTTTTATTTTATGCAATTCAGAATTAGTTTCAAGTTTCAAAAACAAACAACCAAGCACATCCTTTTGGAATTGAATTATAGAGCGCATGTGTAATAATTTGAAGAAAATTGACATTATTGTACCATTTATTAGAGATTTAAAATTTTTTTTGAAAATTTTAAAAGTCTTACAAACTCTCAGCCTTATTCCTAGAACTTTTTTGTTGTTTTAAGTAGTAGTTTATCACTTTTATGGCCTGCATCCTGTTTATTACTATGCTTTCTATTGCTTGTTTCTGCTATTGATTTTTCTCTGAGAATCTAGTGGCATTGCTGATCTTACCTAATTCTCATTGAAACCATTTATGTGTTCAATAGGCAACTTAGAAAATAAACACCTAAAGAATGAAAATGTATTAAGGTGATTTCACAGTGACCTGAATAAGAAACACCCTTGATGGAAAAGAGGTAACATATCACAGATGGCAAAGTCCTTCTGCTCAGACTTGCTATAAAAATATTATTTTTTCAAAATTATTATTTTAAATGCCATAATAAAATAAATATAATGCATTTCTGTAACATAAGATTCTATAACACAATGTGTGTTTTTACCTTTTATACCATTACTTTAAAAAAAGATACATCTCTATATATTTCTGTTTTGCACTTATAAACATTTTCACTTTATTGATTTTTTAATAAAAATATTGTTTTTAAGATTTTAACCATTTTCTTTTTACTGTTCCATTTTATAGTGTGTAATATACACATAGAACAGGGAACAAATCATTGTTGCCCAGTTCAATAAATGTTCACAAAGTAAAAACACTGGTATTACCAGTGGCCAGACTGAGAAGCACAAAATAATAATTGTGAAGTTTAGGTTGTTTCCAGTTTCCCAACACATAAAACTTTATTTACAATTCTGATTTTATTTCCCTTGGAAAGAGTCCTAGAAACTGAGTTACTTGTTAAATAACATGAGAATTTTAAAAATTCTTTATACATATTGGCAAATGCCATCTAGGAAAGATTGAATCATTCATAGGTTCAATAAAAAACCCCATGCAAGGGGATCTGTACTATTCATTGTAGAGTACTAGTGTTTTTTTAATTTTTTCCCAATTTGATGAGTAAAACAAATCTCATTATTGTTTCAGTTTTTACTACTGAAAACAATTATTATACTTTTTTGTTGCTGCTTATAGATTTAAATGAATACGTCAGGCAAAGACATCTGACACAACCCAATACTGAAATATAAAGTACTGGGTGGCGCCTGTGGCTCAGTGAGTAGGGTGCAGGCCCCATATACTGAGGGTGGTGGGTTCAAACCCAGCCCCAGAAAAACTGCAACAGAAAAATAGCCGGGTGTTGTGGCAGGTGCCTGTAGTTCCAGCTACTTGGGAGGCTGAAGCAAGAGAATCACAATGACACAGTGGGGCATGGGGGAAGGAGAGAGCAGACAGAGAGAGAAGGAGGGAGGGGGTAAGGGAAAGAGAACAAAAAAAAAGGAAAGAAAATAATTCTCACATAAACTGAATTCAATTTTGACCACAGTACATTACTTAAACATTAATTTTTAATTCAACTTGTCAATATGTTGTTTAGGATATTGCATCCTCACCTATAAGTGAAATATGTCTGTAATTTCCTTTTATAACAATGTATTTTCTCCAATTTCAATATCAGGTGTATCCAGATCAAGTAGAATGATTTTGAAATATTTCTTCTTTTTCTATTGTCTATAAGATTTGGCATGATCTGTTTTTTGAAACTCTCTTTCACTTTTATTTATATAATATTAGTTGTCTATTTTTTGAGACTTTGGGGAAAAAAATAAGTTAACCGATGACTTCATACTGAGCCTCAGTGTCAAAGCATTCTATAATAGACATACTCTTATTTGACAATGTGAATATTACTTTCTTGGCATTATTATTAATATTGCTTAATATTTTGATACAATAATCATCTGTTTTCTTTTCTGAATTTATTTATCTTTGTTCATTCTTTATGTGATTTTTGTTTCTAGTCCTTATCTTAAACATTGTTATTGTTATTAAATTTTAAGCCTTTTAAATTCTGTGAAGGCAAAGAGTGGAAACTTAATTAACACATGTATATGTAAAAATAAAAAAAAAAAAAAAAGAGAGAGAGAATCGCCTAAGCCCAGGAGTTGGAGGTTGCTGTGAGCTGTGATACCATAGCACTCTACTGAGGGTGACACAGTTAGACTCTGTCTCAAAAAAAAAGAAATATAAAGTAGCTGGTACAGGGCCTATTAAAAACTACATCAGGAAAGCCTAATGTATTACAAGCCCATCTACAATTTCACAGTTGTGCATATGTTATTTGAGCATTTCTTTTTCTTAAAAGTAAACTTGTTTGAAGTTACAATTATTGGGTGGCTCCTTTGGCTCAGTGAGTAGGGCACTGGCCTCATATACCGAGGGGGGCAGGTTCAAACCCAGCCCGGCCAAACTGCAACAACAAAAAAATAGCCGGGCGTTGTGGTGGGTGCCTGTGGTCTCAGCTACTCTGGAGGCTGAGGCAAGAGAGTCACCTAAGCTCAACAGCTGTTGGTTGCTGTGAGCTGTGATGCCACAGCACTCTACCCAGGGTGATAAGGTGAGACTCTGTCTCTAAAAAAAAAAAAAAAAGACTCCTCTAAAGTTGCAATTATTATACTTTTTGACGTCTCTTATCCTGTGAATGATCTCTTCTCTGGTCATTTTTTTTTCCTACTGAAGTGCTAGTGATTTTTAAAATTAAATTCAAAGATAGCTTATCTATTAAAAATAACAAATGTAGCTTATCTATTAAAAATAACAAACTTGGAATCCTACCTGTTACAAGTAGTTTCCGCTTCTATTGTTTTTAATTTCTAGACCTTTTCAATATAGTTTTAATTTTTTTTAATATATTCAGACCAATAATTTAGGGTTAACTAGTTCTAGAAAGATTAATCATTCTATTTATATGTCTATATAATCTATCTTTATCAAAGTCTCTCATGACAAATATCTCCTTTACAAAAGAGATTAATTCCTTACCTATTTTTTGGTATTCATATTTATATTTCTAAATAATATGTTTAGACTGCCCCCTTTTGAATTTATAATGCCAGTCATTATTTCTGACTCTCTCTGAGGCAGAAGGAGATGTAGCCTTTCACTGCCCAGACTATCTATGTAAGTGCGCCTCCTGCCTGCCCAAACCAGGACAACAGCAATATTGCCGAGGTCAATATTCAGTGTCCACACTGTCCAGACTCCGCAATGGGATTCAGAGCAGAATCATGTACAGATTCCATGATTACTTTCCTTCTTTGCTATAACTTTCTGTTTTTCCTGAAGTTAATAATTGCTTGCTTTTTGTTTACTTATTTTTCTTGTGTTGTCTAACTCATCTCCAAACTTTCCCTGAATTGTGTGAATTTCCCCTTAATACATAAAAAATAATATTCTATCAATTTAATCTGAGCAGCTGTAGTCTATGCGTCTGCCTCGCTGAATATATAGGTCTTTCTTTCCCCTCCCTCCGGGGGAGTTCTCCTCTTCGATCGTTCTGTGACTGTTGAGTCTGTCTTCATTTCAATTCTTTCATCCTTTCAAATGGAGACTTTCATCCTTCAGTTTTGAAATATTTTCTGTTTATGTTTCCCCTCTCCTTTTTCTTTGTTCTTTTTCTTTTTTTCTTCAATATCTATTTTCAAGCCTCCTAGAATGACATTTTGTGTGTGTGTGTGTGTGTGTGTGTGTGTGTGTGTGTATATTCATCCTTATATTCCAACTTTTTGTCTTTCTTCTCTATATTCTGAAAGATTTTCTCATTAATACTGTTCTATTTCCCCCCATTTTTGCTATCATGTTTTAGAATTTCTTTTTTTGTCTTGGAGCAACCCCCTTTTGTAAGTAGAATTTTAAAATGCAATTCCATTATTGTTTCTTGGGGACCACATTCCCTCTGAGAAAGCTACAACTTTTTAAAAAGATTCTATGTCCTTGCTTAGATGTCTGGTTTTCCTTGAGTATGAAGATTTTCCAGGGAGGCACTCACATACTAACGGCCATCTTTCTTGCACAGGGTGGTCAACTGTAGGCTTCACGACGGGGGAGTGGACTGAACAGATTTTGTTGTTGATCTTGCTCCATTGGGAAGCCCATGACGTAAGTGCTTTCAGGTTCTTCTTTTGTTCTTCATTGTTCAACAGAAAAGAATCTTCAACTCTCCTACCTGCCAAAATTCTGTGAGCTGATTCTAAGCAAAGGATAAGAAAGAGCATTCTTAGCATTGAATATACTGTATATATACTTTCCTTAATCTACCTGTCTTCAGTATAATAATAATAATAACAACAATAATAATCTTGCCTACAATTGTGCCTGTGTCCTCCAGTCTAGAAACAGCTATTTTGGCCCCTTCAGATTCTATACCTCTGGCTTTCCACAAGGTAAGAAAGGTATTATTTCTGGGCTGCTTTTCACAGAGACTGTAGATAGAGATAGAGACGAAAGCCTCTTAAACACACTCCAACCCATTTCTTTCTTTTTAGTTCCAACCTCTTTTTCACTTCCAGAGGCACCTGGTACCACTAATTCCCGAGTTTCCCGAGTTTTCAGGGTCTGTGGTACACCCAGATCCAGTTACCACTCAGCTTTCTCTACTGCTGAAAGCACAGTCCATTTTCTCAGTTTACTAAATCAGTTATCCAAACTCCTTTTGCTAGGCTGCATCCAGATTTTGTTGTTGTCATCTTCACTCCTCTTCCTCCTTGTGGGTTGGTGTGTTGTTTCTTTCCCCTTAGCATTCTCTGTCATTGTAGGAAAGAAATGGACATGAATGGAGACAAAGGCCTCAACTCACTTCCTCTTTCTTAACAACTTAATGTTAGCTTTAGATACTGAAATGTTTCACTTTTATAAAGTCACATTCATTAATCTTTTCCCTGACAATTCTTTTCTTCGTTTTCATGCTTGGAAGTCTTCCTGCACTCTTAAATCAATGACACATTCACTCATGTTTCCCATATTTTGTGATTTATTTTATATTTAATTTTAAATCTACTTGGGCTTGGTTATGTACATGTTTTAACTGTTCTGTCAATTTTTCTACACAACTTGGAGAATGATTCAATATTTTCCCATTGTTTTATCACTCAATTGTTGCTACATGTAAACTCCGGAATTTGTTTTAAGAATGCTTTTTCTAATTAATGGATATGTTGGTTGTTGGTTTACTATCACGACCTGTCATGGTACTATACTATAGAGCAGCGGGTCTCAACCTGTGGGTCGTGACCCCTTTTTAACAATGAAAATACATTGTGGGATTAGGAAGGTTGAGAACCACTGCTATAGAGTAATCTGAAGGTTTTCTTTGAAAAGGAACAAAAACAAAACTTCATTATTATTTTCCTGGGAGATGAGTAAAATAATCAGGTGCCAAGTATGCTTAAACTGTGTTTTTAAAACACAACGTAACCTTTTATTTTATAATCTAGGCAATGTGAACCTAGCTAAGCTTAAAAAGCACAATTTTTATATTTTAATTGAGTGAACACATTTGCAGATACTTCATTGAGTGCAAGTATGATGAGTTGAATGTAATCAACAGTAACCTTGGTGCTGCATTTCTTAAAATTTATTTAAACTAAAATTATTACATTTTTCTTTAGCTAACTCAGGTTTGCTGGTTTTAATTGTAGTTTTTGCTTAATTTCTTCCTATATTAACCTGGAGTCAAATGTTCTGTTCTATGTCAGGAGACACTTCCAGTGCTTGTTTTACATTAAAGTTGTAGGGCTGGAGTGGTAGCTGAAAACAAGGAGAGTGGTGTTATGGACTAACATGTGTCCATGCACAAATCAAATAGTGAAGCCCTAACTCCTGGTTTAATTGTATTTGAAGACAGGGTCTTGGAGGAGGTGACTAAGGTAAAACTAAGTCATAGTGTGGCATTAATACAAAATAACTGGTTGCCTTAGAAGAAGAGCAACAGACATCAGGGATCATAGGCACAGAGGAAAGGCTGTCCGATGACAAGACTAGGAGGGGAATCTACCTGCCAAGGGGAAAGGTCTCAGGAGAAACCGAACCTGCTCAGACCTTGAACTTGAGCCTGCAGCCTCCAGAACTGTAAGAAAATAGATTTGCATGTTTAAGCCACCCAGTCCCTGGTATTTCGTTATGGCGGCCCTGGCTGCCTAATACTAATAGATAAATGTAAAGGATCTGTGTGTTTGTCCCTTCAAGTTCATGGAGCATAGTTCAGGGAATTGGCATAATTCTATTTTTCTTCTCCTCAGAAAACCCTGGATGCAATCTAGGATTCTGATGTATTCGTGGATCACAACACCAAGTTTTTAAAATTCTGACCTTTTCTACCACGTCAACATGAAGAGATCTCAGGGCAGACGGAAGAAATGGCAAACCACATAGGTGCGATTCTGAGGCACGGTTCTAGGGAAGGCAGAGTCCTTAGCTAGGTCACAAATACAGACAGAAGAGGTCACACAGGCAGATTTCCTGCTGCTTAGGGCAAGCATCACCATGCCAAAAATTTTGTTTAATCACCCCTTTAAATGAAGTAAGTCACTCAATTGTTATCTATCTCAATTTATCAACAGGAAAAATAGAAACAACCCCTAACTTAATTTCAGACATTTGGTTTGGTTAAAATGAGTTTTATATGAAAGCTCTCTGAAAAATAAAATATAAAACCTATGGCAAATTCTAATATTTAATGGTTTCTCACTTATCTTCCCACAGTATTTTGTCGTGTCAAAATCTCTATAAGAAAGACGTAATAACAATAAAAAGAAATGGATATAAAATAAACTAATATATGAGTTGATAAATTTGGAGAGCTCTTGCCAATAAGGAATTCTACTCTTTGATATTAATCTATTTATCAAAGAAGGATGAGTTAGATTCATTGTGTAATTTTTTAAAAACTGAATAACATTTGGTTATGGCCCATTGTGTCAATTGAATCAAATCAATTGCATTTTTTTCAGTATAATACTGTTTGGATTTGTTATTATAAAACAATATGAATGGTATACAAACTCAAAGACTATAGCAAATTATTTGTTAGGAAATTTCAGAAATCACTGGAGGTCTACCTCTCAGAATAAAGACTATCAGTATTAGTTTCCGTCCTGAAAGAGATGAAGGAAAGGAAGAGATGGAGACGATGAAAGACAGCAGCAGCCATCAGTCCTGTGCCTCAGCCCCTAAGTTACAACCCTTCAGATTTTTAGTCAAGCTCCTGAACTGACGTCATACCAGTGGGGCATGGATTATCTTGTGGTCACCAGTGAATGGGCTGTGTTTTTCACAGTCACTGGAAAGGAGTGGGGCAGCATAGGAGATGCCTGTGGGAAGGAAACAGTCTTAGAACAATTGATGTCTGGGCTATAAGGTTGTGTCTCCTTCTATATGTTCCAAATACTGTCTCCTATTTTCATTGGAGCCATCGCTATGTATTTTTACAATGCAAACCAGTTGATTTTGCTTTGGTTCCCGTGTGCCTTCACTTGCCCGCGGGAGGCCCCTGTGACTGTCCTTCTTGCCCCTTTGCCCAGTTCTGGGCCAGTCATCTCCCCTTGGTCATGTGCTTCCTTAACTGTGAAAGGAAGAATTCAGACAAGACAATCTACGAGACTACTGTCTCTAGAAACCTGTGCTTCCTATGTGTGATATCTCTAAACATGTGTAATTCCCTAAGTGATTCCATTTAAGTTCTTCATCAGCTCCTTAGTGCCTAATTTTAAGTTCAATTCCACAGACATTTATTATAGAGCTATGTGCCCACCATGAGCCCAGCACAAGTACCACTGTAAATCACATTTGCTGAAAAATTAAAGAGTCCAATTCTTCTGATTTGTTAGGTAATATACAAACCTTAGTCAGGCAATACCTTTAACTTTTTAGTCTACATATTGTAGCTCATTCGACCAAGCTTGTGTGATTGTTCATTTTTTCCTTTTGCATAATAGAAATGTTACAAATTAAAATCCTCCCAGTGACAGAATAAATGATATCACAAATAACTTATGACTCATTATTTCATTAGGATATAGTTGATTTGGTTATTATAACACTCAAATAATCTTGGCCAAAAGATGTATACAAAACTATTTCTATACTACATTTAATCTATTTTTCAGCAAAAGCAATATTATTGCTTAAAATAACATAATGTCATACATAATGACCAAAGAAAACTGAATACACCTGTGCTTGGGCTTATAAAAAAGGCACACTTAACTAACTTTTAAGCATGTGCTAAACCTTGCCTATATTTTTTTCAGAATTCATGGAAATACAAACTTCATATGGAGCCAAATCTCTGGGTGTCACTTAGCCAAGAAAAATAGAACTTTGAAGGGTAAAAGCAGGTGGGGAACAAATGTCTTTCTAAAAATCATTCAATTATAGTCTCCTCAATGAAAATACTAGTGAAATTCAATTTCTCCAATCCAGCAGTTACATTTTTATACCAACCATATGGCCTATTCTGACAAACAAAGTTGTATCTCTGAGATTCCCATAATAATTCGCCTAACTTTGCTGGCTGGCATTTCAGTCATCCAACAAATGTTTATATGATAAATGCTTTATTGTAAGTGCTAATCAGTGGTGGCTTCAAATAAGAGTTGATTTTTCACTTGGGTCTCAAAGGCTACATAGTTCACCAGTCAAGCTATCTGGAGGAGGTTGTTCTAGCTAGAATACAGGGTCTGTCCTGATGGGTGCTGCCCATGAGAGCAAAGCCTTTCTTGATCTGGCCATGCCTTCTGCCCTGTTGTGAGCCATCTCTTCCTCTTCTCTGTATTATGTAATCTGATCATATTCAATTATTAGCTCTTTACCTCCCGGAGTTCCATATATATATACACACACACACACCTTACTCTGATTTTTCTTGTAAACTCCACTCAACTTTTAAAAGCACATTCCAACAGCATTCTTTCAATGATTCCTTTTTTGTTCCTTTCCCCACCCACAGTGTAAGACCATTCCCTTCTTTGTGTCCCTGAATACTTCATGGCATCTATTTGTTTCTATACGTCACTTTTCCCTTTTAGCCCTTTAAACTCATAGATACACTCTTGCATAATCATGAATCCTTGAAGAGTAAAACTGTGCCCTGCATTGTGGAAATCAAGAAATATGTATTTAATAAGTACAATTATTTATTCTACGGAGAAACTATGTCAGGTATTTGAAGGATCCTGATCCCTCCCTACAGTTGAAGGATTTAAAAATAGTTGAAATGAAAACCTGCTAGTAAAACAATTCTCTTGGATAGACTAGAAGAAAAAGATTTCAGTGATTAGTAATTTGCTTCCATGACCTACTTTGTGCATAATTTACTTAAAAACTGTTTGAAAAAACCTTGAATAAC
>CAUYRH010031750.1:0-15921 GCA_963574655.1 Perodicticus potto
TAGCCCACATCACAAAATCCCAAAACCAGAGATGTTGGCGTGGATGTGGAGAAAAGGGAACACTACTACATTGCTGGTGGGAATTCAAATTAATGCATTCCTTTTGGAAGGATGTTCGGAGAATACTCAGAGATCTAAAAAACTGCTTCCTTTTTAATTGTTTTTTTTTTCATTTCATCTGTAGAAGGACAGGCTGTGAGAAGAGGAATTATTTTATTCCTTAGAAGATGATTTCTTTCAAATCCCACATTCCTAAATATATGTGTTTACATTGAAAGCTATTTTCAGAATTTTAAAGGAGCAAGATCACTGATTTAAAAGAGGGAAAATCATTAATGATAAAGAAAAGGAAAATTACGCATGTCAAAAAGGAAGTATTTAGGAAATCACTCAGAACATTTAATGAATCAATGAAAAACATTCAACAGTATTAATGATCTTGAGAACCAAAGTAACAAAAGTTCACCATCTGAAAACATGGCTAATACGGAATCCAAAGTTACCACAGAATTTCTGTTCTCTAAGAATAACTCTGATTAGGAGGGGGAAAAAAATTATAACTAATGATATAACATGAATATGCCTGAGGCGATATTTTCTATAGACACAGGATTGGGAGACAGTATGAGTAAGAAATTTACTGACAAATCGGTTAATGAATATTTACTTAAAATAGATTTACTTAGATATTATTATGGGCAGCACCTGTGCCTCAGTGGGTAGGGGGCTGGCCCCATATACCAAGCATGGCAGGTTTGAACCCAGCCCCGACCAAACTGCAACAAAAAAAAATTGCTGGCGTTCTGGTGAGCACTTGTAGTCCCAGCTACTCGGTAGGCTGAGGCAAGAGAATCACCTAAGCCCAGGATTTGGAGGTTACTATTAGCTGTGACGCCACAGCATTCTACCAAGAGTGATAATGTAAGACTCTATCTCTAAAAAAAAAAAAAAAAAAAACTAGGTATTATTAATACTAATATTAATTCATCTGCTCAAGCTCACTTTGAAGATTTCCAGATATACAAATATCAGGTTTGTAGCTGTTCAGTTCAGTGCTATATTATCACAAAGACTTCCTTAAGTCCAATTAAAATATCAAAAGAATTAAATTGAGTTCTTTCTTTTTATCCAATTCTTACCATGTATAAATTACAATTGCCCAGAATTTTCCCAAAGAAACATTTTATAGGCAACTGTTACCCTTTAAAGTCTATTTTAGAAAATAGAGACTTGTAAATGCTTAACAGTTTTCAATATTTTTAAACATAATGAACTTATCTTTTCCTTTTTTTTTTTTTGGCATTATTCTAAGCCTACACTGAAGTGGCTAGGAAAGACCATTTTTAACTTTGTGTTTGTTTATAAAACTGATGACAATCTGGCATGTCCAGCTGGTGGTCTACCATGAACCATAAGGCCTTTTCATTTGTTGTGCTAGGCTGGGCACAGTGGGTAAAGCTAATAATCCTAGCACTTTGGGAGGTCAAGACAGGAGGATTGCTGGCAGCCAGGAGTTTAAGACTAGCCTGAGTAATAGGCTGTCTCAAAAAATATATAAAAATTAGCTGGACCTGGTGGTACATGCCTATAGTCCAAGCTACGTGGGATTCTGAAGGAGGAGGATCACCCGAGCCCAGGAGTTTGAGAATGCCATGACCTAATGATGATGTCCCTGCACCCTAGACCCAGGCAACAGAGCAAGACCTTGTCTCAAAAATAAATGAATGAATGGACAAAAATAATAAAAATCTTGTTTCCTCTATGCATCTTTTATATCATATATTTAAAATCCTAAAGATCTTACCAAAAAAGCAGTCTCATTTATAGGATATTTCCACTGTGTCAAAATAATTCAGAATTCTATTTCTGCATTTCATCATATTAGACAATCTAAGTGGGGACCTTCCATAAGGGTAAAGAATATCCTACTTAGATTATGGAGGATACTTTCAACTGATTCACTTCAATAATCAGAAAATGTAATAAACCAGGTTCTAAGGACAAGGACATTAAGTATTCAATCTAGACATAAGTCCAGAAGAAAATGAGCATAATTGTATTATATTATTGAACCGTATGAAATTGCTGTACCTTAAAATAAATTGAGAATCAATAGTTTTATATAGTTTAACCTCACAGTAAGAAAACAAATTCTGTGAAATGCTATATATGGCAAAAACCTACATTTCTTAGTCATTTCCAGAAAAATAAAGACGGAGAATCCCTAAGAAGCTAAATTACGGCTTTAAGTTTATTAAAATACTAATCAAGAAACTAAATTTTAACCTATATACAAAGTTACTTTATAATCAGTATAACTGAAGTCAGTTTTCCTCTCCGTATTCCCACTGCACTGCCACTGCCTCAGCCATCATCTCTAGTATTCATGAGTAGAATCGTCTCTCTGCTGATCTCCCTACATCATTTTCGTCCTCCACTGATGATAAATCTAGATGGTAGATGGTAACCTGCACACATTTCCTCATTCAAAATTATTTATTTTTCATCACCAACAGAAAAAAATATCTAAATTTATTAGCAATGTATGGACCTTCTAAATCTGGCCACTCTCTCTCTCGGGTCTAGTATCATACAAACTTCTTATGCCCTCTTTTGCTAAACCATACCTTTTTCTTTACTTCTTGCAAAACATCTGTTCCACTCGCTATTAGTACCATCTTTACTATAGCAACAACAACTTAGATACTCTTTGTGTGTCCTCAGGCCCTTTCATATACACTTTATCAGCTTCCTTGAGGATTTACAACAATTTTTGCCATTTATTCCCTTTTTAAATGTAAGATTTGCTACATTTATGCAAATATTCAGAGAATAGGAATTATTCTTGGACGAACAAATGTACTCCATTAAAATCTAATAATAATACTAATATAATCATACCTTATTCCATTTCTTTGATCAAATGCTGGTATCATTGAGGCTGGGTGTTCTGACATTAAAGCCACTAGTAACTGTAACACATCGTGAATATTTTCATCCTGTATGAAAAGCATTATCAGTATTTATCTAGTTAAAATCTTAGTCTAAAGCTTGGAATCAAATAATTAAAACATAAGATGTATAACATGTCCTACCTCATGCATTGTAAGTAAGTAATTTAATATACTCTGAAGTTCATCTTCCTTGACACCTCGATCCTAGTTTTCAAAAAATATTTCATTACTTACTTTAAATATAAAATGAAAACTTTAATTACAGGTATTAAAATGGTCATTTTAAAAGAACATAACTCAGAAAAAACTTAAAAATAGTGATGTTTTAATATTCCCACATACTTCACTATTTGTAGACTATTGTTTCAAGATAATAAGTAAAATGTAGAAAATTACATCAATTTTTAAAGTCACTCATATTTGCATTTGTGAATCGTGCTGCAATAAACATTTGGGTGCAGATGTCTTTTCAAAAAAAAAGTCACTCATCTTTGACATTCACTATCAAAAGTTAGTAGTTTTGATCATCTCTGTACTCATATTACCGTTTTCTTATCATGTACTCCTTCCTTAATATAATATGCATACAAGACTTTACAGTATCAATTTTTATTTATTATTTCACGATTTATACTTATTGTCTCATTGTCTTCATCTTAATCTTTAATAAATTCTACTTTAATAAAATGTAGAAGACTTCTTAAACTGGAAAACAGATCACTTTCTAGAATAAAACCTTTATGCTCAATTCTTATTCATATATTCCTTGTCCATTTTCGTCACATCCCTTAATATGAAAGATTTCAAAGACAATTTAACTGAAAGTTAACTACATCTTAGCTTATATTAATGTTGACAAAATTTTGAAAGCAATTCATGAATTAAAAGTAATTACTGCTAATTTAACAATAATGATTTTAAAGTGTCAAATGTTCCATTTCACCTAATATATTGCAGTTCTGAATTATATAAAATAATTTTACCTTTAGTATAAGCTGTTTCAGAAAAAGTAGCATAAATGCCCGTAGTGATATAATTTCTTTTTGTGATGGCCGGGGACCATCTACAATAAAATAGAAAAAGAAAAAATAATTATGATATTACATATACTTAATGCAATTATACTGGTATATTATAGGATTATTTAATAATAATATTTATTTAAATTATAATATTTCTTAGTATTAATGTTATATATAGGTTCAATAATATCACAGTATCCAAAAATTAATTTTTAGATTTTTGGCAATTTCAGTTTATTCACTAAGCGTCAGATTTGGGGGAAACAAGAAATTTTTTAATTAAAAATTATAGATGAAATTTTAAAAATTAAAAATATTTTACTACCCATTGATAAATGTATAATTGTATTTATATTAATAGTTTTTTCCTGTTGATATTAACTTAAGAGGTTTTCTAATATTTCTTACATCCACAATCAAACTTGTCTTAGAAGACTCTCTCCATTTTCATCCCATACATTATACAACAAAGCATAGAAAACCTGATATTCTTCATTGTAATTATGTGTTTGGAGATTTATTCCCCTATCTCTTTTACCCAAACTGCTCTCCACACTTTTTTGCCTCACTCCACCAATAGTTTTGGAAGTACTTCTTCCCCCTTCCCAAAAGTTGGTATTAGTGTTTTTAAAACCTGCTTTTTTGTGAAAGATAGCACATAGAGAAAGCATAATATACAATTTAAAGAATTATAAAAGGAACACCGGTAAAAACCCTTCTTAGATTAAGAAACTGAGCACTGACAGTAGCCTGGCAGGGAAACCCATCAACCACCAGGGGTCTGGTAAAGGAAGCATCATTAGAGTGGTGGGAGGAGGTCTTCATT
The DNA here is from genome assembly GCA_963574655.1 of Perodicticus potto. Classification (NCBI taxonomy): domain Eukaryota; kingdom Metazoa; phylum Chordata; class Mammalia; order Primates; family Lorisidae; genus Perodicticus; species Perodicticus potto. The sequence continues at coordinate 4,803 of CAUYRH010031750.1, forward strand.
TACGGCCAGGCTATCAGTGGTTTAACAACCAGCTCATCAAATTACTGAAAATCTATCGACTGGCCAAGGCACCAGGCCACCCAGAATGCTAAAGCTCTCACCCTACTTCAATCCTCAGCTCTGTGACACATTTGTCCTTCTGATGACATGTCCAGATGAAGACAGACAGTATATAGGATGGCCATAAAGCTCATGTGCAATGGCCACTCTATATTAGTAATAATTTCCTTACTTTGGTATATTTTTGCCACCACTTAATAAAACTGGACAAGTTTTGTAGGTTTTTTTTTCTTTATCGTTAGAATAAGGATAATAATAATGCTTGTCCTGGAACATTTTGTGAGAATTAAATATGTAAAATAATTAGAATTAAATAGGATTAAATATGTAAAATAATTAGAAAAGTACCTAGATCATTTTAGTTATAAGCATTCAATAAATGTTAGCAATAATTACTATTGTCATATTTACACAACGTAAGAATATTGCAAAAAAATTTAAGTTTGAATTATGTGTATATGATATAAATCTATTTTGTGAAAAAAACAAATTTATCTAAAAAATTTAAAATTGAGTAAAAAAAAATTATGCCAAGTTATACCTTTTATGTAAAATATAGAAGACAAACAATTATTTGTGAGTATATGAATAGCAAAATATAGGAAAGTAAAGTAAAAACTAATATATATCCAAGTTAAAAAGTAATAAACATAAAATTTATGATAGGTTATTTCTATGGAAAGGAATGGAAATAAGATGTGAGCATGGATGGGTACTTACAGTCTCATTGGTAATGTTCTATTTAAGCTTGATGTTTATGTGAAGTTGATTTTATATTTATCTTCATATTATAAATATTTATATATAATACTACTTTGTATCTATGATACATTCAAAATAAATCTTTGAAACAGTTATAATTTGAAGCACCTATATGTACACATGTATAAGCTCATATTTACATAAGAAAAAGAGGTAAAAGGATATATAAGACTGGTAACACCGGTTACTTGGGGGAACATTAACTTTCTACTCATAAACCTTTAAATTGTTTTAGTGGGTACCATGAACATGTATTACCTATACTACATAGTATATTTTTAATATATATAATGTTTTTATAGTGAACCATAGATAATAACAATTTAAGAGACAAAGTGTTAAGTCATAAAGCAAAATGATCCTACTTCTCAAAGTGTGTGTTTGTAGAGGAATAGTACCTATGACAGCAAGTGTAGTACAATTAACTTAAGAGTGGCCTTAAAAGAAACCCTTTAAGTTCAAAATAGTATTGAAAAAACTATGTACTTTAACTCATAACCTCACATTTCACTAAATAACAAAATTAATTTCAAAGGATTAAGATATTAAAGTAAAAGAAAATAAATTAAGCCATTATGAAAAACAAATGTTCTGATTTTCTTGTCATTTTACTTTATATTTATTGGTTCTCTTTCCTGCCCTCTCCTTGGAGTAGCCTGATTACGTGAAGCTTCAGGTGTCGGTGTCCTGAGGGGACAGCAGAGGCCAAAGAGAGGCCCAGAGGCTGACAGAGCCAAAAAGGCAACTAAGTCTTGCAGGACCTTCAGGGTCAGGGCTAGAGAGAGCAGGGGTCAGTAGAGTGGGCAGCACCACATAAATAATTGGTGCTTAGGAATGAGCAAGGACCATTCAGAGTCACAGCTGAGGAGATGTTTAGAAACCACTGTCAATGTTGAAGCTCAGAAGATGACAGTATGCGTGTCAAAACATCAGTTTTATAAAGTGGGATAAGAACACACATAAATATATTAAAGACAATAGGGGCCAGATTACTCAGCATCAAAGAAGAAAGCTGCAAATACAAAAAGTTTGAGGCTAGGTTAAGTCATAGGATTTTGGACATAAAATTGAAGGCAATGGTGTAAAGTCATGATTTTAATATGAACAGATCAGTTTATATGCATACGTGTTTATGTTCACATACATACAAATAAACATATTTACTAGATGTCCAACAAGAGTACCTAGGTATCGACCTCCAAGGAGTAATAAGCATATCTAAAAACTCAGATCTTGGTTTCTAAAAACCATTTTTACCAAGCAAACCAGGGCTCCTTGAAAAACTGGCCATAACCAGTGCTAGACAAGGAAAGTATAAGATGAAAGAAGAACAACTTGTGGGAGAATATAAGAAAATAATAACAAATTATAGGCATTTGTCATAAAGGCTCAAGAATCTATGTGAAGGGTTCCACTGGCTAAATCTTGACCTTCAAAAATAATAATGATGCAACTCAGGACAGACAAACACAGCCTTTGGGCGCCATAATTTTACCAGGCTTTGCCAGTTTTATTGGAACAAGCCATCCCCATTAATTCATACACCATCTGTGGTTACTTCTGCAATGCAATGCAAGAGCTGACCACTTGTGGCAGAGGCTCCCTAAGCCCGATATACTTACTTATTGGCCCTTTGCAAAGAAAGCATGCCAATTTTCATTAGACTGTATTGAATCCACAAGTTTACACAAATATTTAAAAAGTAAAAATAAATAAATAAATGGAGGAGTAAAACAAGTTCTCTTTATAGTCAAATGCAAACTAATAAATGCTTAGAAAGCATTGTCATTGGCAACCATCACAGTAAAGATTAGTTCTAGCAGGAGTCATTAATAAACTAAAATAAATGAAATGTAACTCAAGAACAGAGTATTTGCACATACTCAACAAACACTTATAAATTATCATTCTTTAATAAACCTAATCAAATGTTCAAATTTGACTAGGAAAGGACAATTCAACATCATGTACCTCCTGACATGATATGATGAGACAGAAGCAGGATGGCTTCTGCGTTAGTCCTTACAAAAATGAAAAAGAGAAACATCACGAGCAAATATCTAACAAATTCAAATACAGAAGCAGTCTAAAAAAGTAATTTATCTGTATTCTTCAAAGAAGTCCAGATCATGAAAGATAAGGAAATAGTAAAAAAAAAAAAAAAAAAAAGATTCTATACTGAAGAACATTAAAATGACAAGGCCATAAATCAAAACACATGACCTGCACAGACATTCAATGTAAAAATTTTTTTCTTTTGTATTTTTTCTCTAAGTATATATTTTTGCATAATTATAGAAACTTGCTATATTCTTAAAACAAACAAAAAAGTATAGAATTAAATTAGTTTTAACTATACTCAGAACAAAGGGTAAATGTGGAATAAAAATGAAAAGAAAGGTTAACAATCTAAAAATGTTGACAACAACTAAAAATAGAACACACGGGTCATAACTAATCTCATTCATCTTTTTTTTAGTATTATGAACATATCTTCCAGAATTAAAAAAAGTATAAAGACTGAAATAAATATGACAGGTTATTTTATCAGCCCCAAATAATTTAATCATGAAAAGCTCTAAACTTCTTTACTACAAACAATTATCAATTACCAGTCTACTACAGAAGAACGAAAACAGTTGAAGGACAATCTCACGAAATCGCGCACATTGGTTCATCAGACTAATTGTGGGAAAGTGTAATAGAGTGATAGTGTTGTACTTACCTAATCCTTTAGGCGTAATGCCACTACTGTCAGCAGGATTAATTACCCAGTAGTAATATTTTAACGTGTGCATGAGCTGTAACACTGTTCCTACTCTGCGTATGGTGGTATAGATAGTAGCAGTTCCAATAAATTCAGCAGACAAATAAGTATAGAGGGAAAGTTGAACCTAATGCACAATATTAACACATCATCAAAATAAATTTAAAATGTCTCAACTGCTTATATTACAAATATAAATTCAATTCTAATTTAAACGCAAATTAATAAAGGCTAAGATGACCATTTGTTATCAGGTTAAAAGTAAGTTTTTCTAAAATATTTTTTATATTTTCAAAAGAAAATAAACTACAATTAAAATATTCTAATAAAACTTACTATAATAAACTCACAGCCTTTGACAATTAAATAATTTAAAATAATTCAGTTATTTAATTAAAACCAACCTGATAAGATCAAAATATTTTAAAAACCAGCTAGACTGAAAGTCCTTAATCAAAGTAAACTTCAGTAGCTCTCAGTGTGTGTACATATTTCTTCATAGCAATAGAACTAACATGAGTGAGCTATAGCATATTTGAAAAAAATACACAGTCTATAGTTGCCTTTCAGAATCTGATCACATAAGCATGCAGATGGAAAATCAAACCTGTTTAAAATAGTGAACTCACTTTAGACTCAGGTCTAGCCAATAATCAATAAAATGAACCATAATAAAAATCAAAACTTAAACATTATCTAACTAACCAGTACAGTATCTTTGTCAAAACTATAAAAGATAGCTCAAAATCAAAATTCCAAGGTAGGAGGATTTGCTTGAGGTCAGGAGGTTGAGGTCAGTTTGGGCAACATAGCAAGCCCGGTCTCTACAAAAAAAAATGTTTTAATGAGCCCAGCATGGTGATATGTGCCTGTAGTCCCAGCTACTCCGAAAGCTGAGGCAGGAGGATGACTTGAACCCAAGAGTTTGAGGCTATTATAAAGCTATGATCGCACCACTACACTTCAGGCCAGACAACAGAGGGAGACTTCATCTCTTAAAAAAAATGAACAAATGAATAAATAAAAATATCCCTCATCATTTTTTCTAGTAAGATATAATAGGGCTAAATTCAAGTTGGAGAAAAAGTGAGAATTTTAAAGAATAAGTAGGAAAATATTTTATGTATATTTACTTTAGAACAAAAAAATATTTACAAGTAAGGATTTAAATTCTCTCTTTAAAATAAAAGTAATTTTCCAGTCAAAATGATCACACTGGTCATGACAATCACTTATCTATTCCTTTTCCTTATCTTTCAATAACTGGAATACCGAATTCTCTTCTTTGGAAAGGTGTGATTCACACCTCATGATGCCAGAATTCACTGTTACACAAAGCTTATTTTTTAACTATAGTTTCATTTATTTGAATACTTATATACACTCTATTTAATATTTTGATAATGGATATTGCCTAACACAATTACCTAGCAACCATATAATAAACTGAAAAATTCAAATATTTTCTACTTGATACTTTAGTTCAGTCACTAAAATTTGTAACATTACCCTAAAATAAAATAAATGAGAATAAAATTCATACCTTTGCAGGGGTATGTATCCAGATGGCTGGGTTGAATAAAATGTGATCACAAAGCTGCTTTAGCAAAGGTGCGCCATGGGATAAACCATCAAGGTATTTTGCAAAAGATAAAAACTGCTCCAGGACAGCTCTGGTTATATGAACCCTTGAGGACTAAAGAAAGAAAACAGAAATTCTACCTTGAAATATCCAGAGTATCAAATGTATAATTTCTTTTTTTTGAGACAGAGCCTCAAGCTGTCACCCTGGATAGAGTGCTGTGGCATCACAGCTCACAGCAACCTCCAATTCCTGGGCTCAAGCAAGTCTCCTGCCTCCGCCTCCCAACTAGCTGGGACTACAGGCACCTGCCACAACGCCCGGCCATTTTTTGGTTGCAGCCATCATTGTTGTTTGGCAGGTCTGGGCTGGATTCGAACCTGCCAGCTCAGGTGTACATGGCTGGAGACTTAGCCTGTCGAGCCACAGGCGCCGAGCCCAAATGTATAATTTCTTACTTTGCATAGGTACATATAAATGTTTCGTGTCATCCCTAATAGTTTAAATATAAAATGAGAATTTATATTTATTATTAAATTTTTAATTTCATTAATAAACTACGAATCTTGGCTCTGTGCCTTGGCTCTGGTTATGGTGTCTGCCAAATAAATCGAGGCTGGTGGGTTCAAACCCAGCCCAGGCCAGCTAAACAACAATGACAATCATAACAAAAAATAGTCAGGCGTTGTGGTGGGCACCTGCAGTCCCAGCTACTCGGGAGGCTGAGTGAGGCAAGAGAATCACTTAAGCCCAAGAATTTAAGGTTGCTGTGAGCAGTGATGCTACAGCACTCTACTGAGGGCAACACAGTGAGATTCTGTCTCAAAAAAATAAAATAAAATAAAATAAAATAAACCTAGAATCTTATAATACTTCTCTGTACCTAAAGTCTTTTCTAGAACAACTATAGATAAATAACTCAGGTCAGGTTAAATAATTCTACTATTAGCTCAAGCAAAAAAAAACAAAATAAGTTATGAAAAGAATGGTTCCATTTCATTTTTATAGAAATTGTCAAAGAAGAGATTTTAGACATAGAAATTAAAATAATATGAAATAACTATCATGATAATTCACAAAAAGGCATTTGAAAAGTGAAATACCTTCACTTAAACTAGCTCCAAATCAAAGTAAAAATGAAATGACTCCATTATTCCACCGAATCCTTTCTTCAAAAAGTTAGGAATGAGTTCCACATGGAAAAATGCAATGCATTGTGCTTAGCATGAACTTTTCTGACTCTCTTAGACATACTGTCTTCATTTGCTTGCACAAACTTCAGATTATTTGTGAGTATTTTCCGCTAAAAATAATCCTCTTGGCCTTCTCTTCCTGGTAAGCACACTCTCCTTGGATATTTTATCCCTTCAGAGTCAGCTTCACATGACTCTGCCTCTGTGTTAAGACCTGCCATCAAGAACACTCAACTGCCATTCATCTATTCCCAATGGCATTTAGATAAACAATAGACCATACAAAATTCAAACCCAAATAGCAATGTCCAACACAACAGCCACTAGCTCTGTGCTGCGCCTGAGCACCTGGAATGCGGGCAGTCAAAAGTGAGCATGCTATAAGAATGCACATACTGGATTTTTATACCTCAGAAAGAAAAAAGAAATGTAAAAAACCTTATTTTTTATTAAATATATACTGAAATGATAATATTTTAGATATACTAGGTTAAATAAAATACATTAAAATTAATTTTACCTATAACTTTTTACAAGAAAATTTTAAATTCCATATAAAACTTACATTATATTTTAATTGGAAAATACTACCCTAGAATATAATTTCAAATGAAACACTGTAAGATAAGAGGAGGAAAGCTGATATAAAAGCTTCTTTTAATAAAAGCTGATCATTCTAACTCAAACAATACATCTTTCTATGAAAATCTTTTCTTCTTTAGCTAGTGATCCTTCCTGTAGTATCAGAATCCTTCTAGTCTTGGAATAAAGAATTATCCACCACTCACCCCTAAACCACACGTAACATTGCTCCCATTCATCTCTAACTTAAGTCCAAATATTAGTATAGGACAATGGAAGTCTAACAGGGACACAACTATCTTATCAATTTTCAGCTCCCATAACTTATCCACATTCTTCATGCTCTTATCAAGGGTAACTCAAAAAAAATTGATTCTACATAAAAGGTCACAAACTCAGATGATGGCAAATCGTTAACGACGTGTGTAGGAGACAGGGAAGAACTGTGGTAACTGCTCCAGGTACAGGGAAAAAAGACTCAAAACCAAACAACTCTTTGCTGAGTCAAACGAAACACAGTATTTCTTTCACCGGCAGGACACTAGATTGCTTTGTCTGCTTTCTCTATCACATGCCCAACTTGTAATCTCCCTGCATCCCATGTCGTCTACCTTAACAGCAGAGCTCAACGCTTTTCATCTGTCATTTAGAATATATACATGTTGAATACTTACTATTTGCCAAGCATTCTTCTTGACACTATGGAAAGAGCAGTTAACAAAACTAGGGGCAAAAAAGAAAAGAAAAAACAAACAAACAAACAAACAAAAACCAATGCTGTCTCATAGAACTTATAATCTAAGGGAGGAGAAGACAGATACATACAGTTAAAAAAGGTAAAATATTAACACATAACATGTTAGAGATTAAGGTCTTGAAAAAATCCACAGAACAGATAACATTTATAGCAAGGTACCTAAGAGATTTTACTAAAAAAGTTGCTTTTTGACCTGGCAGAGTGGTTAATGGCTGTAATCTTAGCACTCATGGAGGCTGAGGTGAGAGGACTATTTGAGCTCTGGAGTTAGAGACCAACCTTAGCAAAAGCAAGACCCCTAGCCCTTCTCTACTATAAAATTAGCCAGGTGTTGTGACGTATGCCTGTAGTCCAACTACTAGAGAGGCTGAAGCAGGAGGACTGCTTAAACCCAGAAGTTTGAGGTGAGCTAGGCTTAGGACATGGCACGCTAGCCTGGGGCAAGAGTGAGACACTCTCTCCCTCTCAAAGAAAAAAAGGCTGCATTTAACTACTTTGAACTATGACAGCATTAACAATGATATTAACAATGATTAACAAATGATTTTTTAATCATTGTTTGATAAAAGATATTAATGGTGCTTAAATAAGCAATAAATAGCTGAGCTATTAAAGGGGAGGAAACAAACAAGTATTTGAGTAAAATCTAGGTATTCGTATCTAAAAAAACTTTACTGAAGAAATATAGTACTTTAAATTTTAAAATATCATATTCATATATACAGGAGTAAGATCAAAATAAGTGGTCAATGGTTATTTAAAATTTCAACCAGCTCTTTCATTAATATAATTTCATATAGTTTATCATATATGTTCTAGTTTAACTGGGTAGTAATGGCATCTACAAAATGATGGGAACCTTCTGCACCTATGCTTAAACTCTGAAGTAAAGAAAAGAAAGCCAAGGAAGTTGGAAAAACACAAAGAACAATGCTGTGACAAAACACAGCTGAAAATAGCATTTCAAGAAGGAAAGAATGTTCAACCACAATTAGCTCTAGTAAGATTTGGGCTGGGGAATAACCATACGATAGAATAAAAGGCCACCGATGACAGGGACACGAGACGTGTTGCGGGAGTGTAAGGATGAACATCAGATTAGGAATTCAGACAAAAGTAGGAGTCCAACAATGTAAGGAAGGTTTAACCTCTGAATTTCAATTAATGCAATTCACTACATTGAAACAAATTATGGAAACAGCTTAATCATCTCAAATACTGCAGAAAATGTTTCTGACAAAATTCAGAACCTGTTTAAGACTTAAAAACTCTTAGTAAACTAGAAATAGATAATTCCTTAACTAGACTTAAGAAAACTTCGAAAAAGTAATCGATAGCAAATATCATTCATGGCTAATTGTTAAAATCATTGCCCATGAGATCAAGAATAATACAGGGATTCTCATCTTCAAAACTTTTATTCAATTCTATACTCACAGTCAGATGGTATGGGTCACTACGAAAGTTTTGAGACAGACTGTGTTATAGTCCATTATTTCACTTCCAAGAAACACAACTGACACTGTCCTTTCTGATTCACTCGTGCAAGTTTCAACTTGTTTGGCTTCTAAGAGCTGCTAGGAGGGCTTCATTTGCTTCCATCCTGCAAATTTTACATTTCTTGATTTTTGTGTATCTCAAAACTTTCATAATGACCCATGTACAATAAGGCAAAGAGAAAAGAATAAATACCAGAAAGAAAAAATAAAAATACTATTCTCAGATGGTATTATTGTCTACAAAGAAAATTTTTTGAAAAATCTATAGTTATAATTAATTGAGGAATAGCAAGATTGGCATATAAAAGTTCAACATAAACAACAATTATATTTCTATGTACCAGTGACAAATAAAAAATTTAAACTTTAAAAGCATCAAATAATAGCCAACATCTGTGAATAAATCTCCAAAAAGAAAGTTTCAACACAGAAAACTACAAAGCAGAACCTAAATAAATAAAAGAATATACCAAGTATACAACTGAAAGATTCAATACAGTAAAGATTGGTATAGGAGAAGTCAGTATAATAGAATAAAAATCCCAACTTTTTTTGGTAGAGACTGACAAGCTGATGTATATGGAAATGTGAAAACCCAAGAATAACCAAGGCAATCTTAAAGAAGAACAATAAAGCTGTATGACATAAAATTTGTACTATTTATATATCAACTTGAACAAATAAGCTATGCAAATTAAGATACTATTAAATTGTCTTAAGACAAAAAAATTCCCTCATTCATGGTTACCTGATTCATGGCAAAAATTAGATTGGAATGTAGTGGAAAATCATCTTTGCAATAAATGGTACTGCGTGACCAAAACACATGCAAAAAAAAATAAAAAAAAATAAACCTTGACTCTTATATTTCATCTTACATGTAAAATTCAATTCTAAATGAATTGTAGATCAAAATGTGAAAGATAAAATAAAAATTTGAGAAGAAAACAGAATAATCTTACGGCTTTAAAACACATAAGGATCCCAAATGGCCCAGCCATACAAGAAACTGAAAAGCTGTCTCGGCACCTGTGGCTCAATGAGCTAGGGCGCCAGCCATGTACACCTGAGCTGGCGGCTTCAAATCCAGCCTGGGCCCGCCAAACAACAATGACGGCTGCAACCAAAAAAATGGCCGGGCGTTGTGGCGGGCACCTGTAGTCCCAGCTACTTGGGAGGCAGAGGCAGGAGACTCGCTTGAGCCCAGGAATTGACTCAATGAGCTGTGATGCCATGGCACCCTATCCAGGGTGACAGCTTGAGGCTTTGTCTCCAAAAATAAAGAAATAAAAAAAGCCATACATCATGATCAAGTAGGTTTCACCCCAGGGATGCAAGGCTGGTTTAACATATGCAAGTCCATAAACGTTATCCACCATATTAACAGAAGCAAAAACAAACATCATATGATCCTCTCCATAGATGCAGAATAAGCATTGGATAAAATCCAGCATCCTGAGTTTTGGCTGTGGGCTACCTATTAACTCTAACCTTGAGCCAGACATTTCAATTTCAAGAATATGTCTTTCTTCAATTTCTGGGCTTAGACAAGGTGGCTTCACCCCAGAAGTTCCAACCTGTGCCTTATATTTTAAAGAAAATTTTCCAGGATCAAGAGGTTGCCGTGAGCTGTGATGCCACGGCACTCTACCCAGGGGGTGACGGCTTGAGGCTCTGTCTCAAAAAAAAAAGGAGAAAGCAGCAACCACTGGGGTCCTCCAAGACTTATGCTACATAAAGGAGTTGGGAGTCCCTGGGAATATACTTCAACGTCTCCCAGACCAAGGTTTCTTTTTTTTTGAGACAGAGCCTCAAGCTGTCACCCTGGATAGAGTGCTGTGGCATCACAGCTCACAGCAACCTCCAATTCCTGGGCTCAAGTGAGTCTCCTGTCTCTGCCTCCCAAGTAGCTGGGAC
>CAUYRH010031751.1:0-33234 GCA_963574655.1 Perodicticus potto
TATCTTCTTTAGAGAAGGTTCTATTCATGTCTCTTGCCCATTGATATATGGGATTGTTGGCTTTCTTCATGTGGATTAATTTGAGTTCTCTATAGATCCTGGATATCAAGCCTTTGTCTGATTCAAGATATGCAAATATTCTTTCCCACTGGGTAGGATGTCTATTTGCTTTGGTTATTGTCTCCTTTGCTGTACAGAAGCTTCTGAGTTTAAGTCAGTCCCATTTGTTTATTTTTGTTTATTTTGTCCCATTTGTTGTTGCAATTGCCATGGCCGTCTTCTTCATGAAGTCTTTCCCCAGGCCGATATCTTCCAGTGTTTTTCCTATGCTTTCTTTCAGGATTGTTATTGTGTCATGCCTTAAATGTAAGTCCTTTACCCAACTTGAATCAATTTTTGTGAGTGGAGAAAGGTGAGGGTCCAGTTTCAGTCTTTTACATGTGGATATCCAGTTTTCCCAGCACCATTTACTGAATAGGGAGTCTTTCCCCCAAGGTATGTTCTTGATTGGCTTATCGAAGATTAGGTGATTGTAAGTTGTTAGTTTCATTTCCTGGGTTTCTATACGATTCCAAATGTCTATGTCTCTGTTAGGAATAATGAATTATTTAAAAAAACTCTACCCTTATATTAATCTGAATAAAGTTAAAAAAAAAAAAAGAAAGAAGAAAAGAAAAATTCCCAGCAGCAGAGATTCCTGGGAGCCAAGAGTTAACCAGCTAAATAAATCAACAGAGGACATAGCAACTAAAAAAAAAATCATAAAATAGAGAAAATAATATAGGGTCTCCCTCTTCCTTTCTGCTCCTGGTAGACAGAATCAGGCCCATCTGCCTGCCCTTCTTCAATGAAGAGTTCACTTCGGCCACCCCACTCTGGGTCATCGGTTGGGGCTTTACAGAACAGAATGGAGGTAAGTTCTGAGCTCAGAACCACAGGACAAGAGATGTTCTTGCTTGAGGGAGCAACTCCCAGAAGTGTGAGTAGGAAGACCATCCTGTAGAAAAATCCTCCCTGGAGGACCAAGCACCAAGGTGCCAGGCAAAAAAGCAAAGTGACTTGGTAAGCTGGGGGATCAAAAGGCAAGAAAGGGAATGTAAGTGTGTCTTCAACCTTCCAGGGAAGATGTCTGACATTCTGATGCAGGCGGCTGTCCAGTTCATTGACAGAAGGCGGTGCAATGCAGATGACGCCTACAAGGGGGAGGTCACGGAGAAGATGATGTGTGCGGGCATCCCAGAAGGGGGCGTGGACGCCTGCCAGGTGAGACCTCCTAGGATCCTGAGAAACACTATGAACAGAGATGTAGGTCCTAGAGAGACAGGAAGCCCCAGAGGCTGAATGCCTCATGTGAAGCCTCACATATGGCGGGCACTGAACGTGTGATGATGGGAGACAGAAAGGGAGGGAGGGAAGGAAAGAATATAGTCAGATAGGGAGATAAGAATGGATGGGGGCCAGGCATGGTGGTTCACACTTGTAATCCCAGCTATTCAGGAGACTGAGGTGGGAGGATTGCTTGACCCAGGAGTTCAAGGTTACATTAAGCTATGATTGTACCACTGCACTCCAGCCAGGGTGACAGACCAAGACCTCATCTCTTTAAAAAAAAAAAAAAAAAAGCAGATGAATGAATGCAAACAAGCAAAAAGATCCCAAATGCCTATTTCACGGACAAAAATGACATCACGCCCCCTCCCCACCCACTTTTACTTCTCACGATCTATGGGACTGTAGGCCCCTTGAAAGCTGGAACCCCAGATCTGTTTTCTCCATGACTGTCCCCAAGCTGTTGTACTGCACTTAAAAAAAGCTGCCTCATCTGGATGGGCACTGGTGCGCGTCCCCTACCCCACTCTCACTGCCAGATAGTTTAGCAATCCCTGTGTATTCTCACAGCCCCACACAGCCAGAGAGTGGCCTGAGCCATTTTCATTAAAATCCCTCAGCCTATTCTCACCCTATTGTAAGTCACTAAGTTCCTTCATGTAACTTAGTGACTCTTAGTCATCTCTTGTGTGCCCCAAACATTGGAACATGGTGAATCTGCCCTTAGGGAACTCACAGTGGAGGTGGCGGGATGTCTACAATGCTAGTGGGTTCAGGGGCTACAAGAGCCAGTAAGGACACCCAAATGAGCGTACTGTTCACGATCGGACTTCTTCTTGTTTCCTTATTACTTGTTACTGTCTTCCCTCGTGCCATTTGATTCTAAGCTTCCTGAGGGCAGGGAGTCTTTGTGGGTGTTTTTTGTTTTTTTAATTGATTGAGTCCCAATTGCTTAGAAGAGTGCCTGGCACAAAACAGGCACTCCATAAGTGGTTAAATAAATGTGGGGACTACTAGGTTAAACAGAGGTAGCCAGGCTTCCTTACTGCACCTCTCAGAGCCTTCGATCTGCTAATGGGAGTTATGAGTCTCACAACACCCTTGACCCCAGCAAGACCCTTCTGCCCCAGAAGGAAGAGCATTCCAGGGTGCTGGGGAGTGCAGGGAAGCAGGTGGGCAGTTCAGGGAGGGGGGAAGGAAAGCCCAGCCCTGGCCTGCTCTCCCAGCAGCCCCTATTCTGACCTTTCACAGGGTGACAGCGGTGGGCCCCTGATGTACCGATCTACCCAGTGGGAGGTGGTGGGCATTGTTAGCTGGGGCTACGGCTGTGGGGGCCCAAGCACCCCAGGAGTATACACCAAAGTCGCAGCCTATCTCAACTGGATCTACAGTGTCCGGAAGGTAAGCAGGTGGGCTCTAGCCACTGTGCCCGCCCTCCCTTCTCCACCCTGGGCGTACTAAATTATCCTTAGGTTCGATCTAAATGGCTCTGACAACCCTTTGCAACCCAAATAATTTTCCATCTTAGGAAGCAACAGCCTAGGATTCCACAATTAAGGCTGAAATTCCTCACATCATTCATTACTGTTAAATGCAAATACTTTCGGGTATTTGCAAACACCCAGCTTTATCGAGTCTCTATTTTCTGACAGGATGAGACTGGGTGGTGCCTGTAGCTCAGTGGGTAGGGTGCCAGCCACATACACCCAGGTTGGCAGGTTTGAACCCGGCCCAGGCCAGCTAAACAACAATGAAAACTGCAACAAAAAAATGGCTGGGCATTGTGGCGGATGCCTATAGTCCCGGCTACTTGGCAGGCTGAGGCAAAAGAATCACTTAAGCCCAAGAGTTTGAGGTAACAGTGAGCTGTGACGCCACGGCACTGTACCAAGGGTGACATAGTGAGACTCTGTCTCAAATTAAAAAAAAAAAAAACAAAGAGAAGATTCAGATAAGGAAAAGGATGAAAGGCTTATGAGATTTCCTTATAAGATTACCCTTAGAGGGTAGGAAAAGAAACAAAGAGCTTCAGAAAAGGAAGATTAATTTCGCACATGTCACCACTTTGCCCAGCTTAAAATTATCTGACCTTCTCTTCCTCGGTCTCTCTTATTCTTAGGCTGAGCTATAATGCTGCTGCCCCTCTGCAGTGCTGGGAGCTGCTTCCCCTGTGCCCTGCCCACCTAGGGGTCCCTGAAGTCAGACACGGAGCAACAGCCCCCTTGGGCACACCTCTGCGCTCACAGCCTCAGCATTCCTTGGAGCAGTAAAGGGCCTCCATTCCTGTAAGAGATCCCCACAGCCCAGAGGCACCCAGAAGGAAGTCACTAGCATTGGGTCAGTCATCCTTTGGTGCTCCCAGCATTCTAGGGAGAGACAGTCCACTGAACGAGCCTGGGCTGAGATTTCAGAGGCTTTGCTAAGCCAAGAAGGAACTTTCCCACTCCCATGAGAGCCCGGATCACCAAGGGCTAGAGTGGAGGAGACAAGGGTCTGAGCCAGCCCTCTCCTCCGCCACCCATTCCCAAGCCCACTGGAGTAAGAAACTTATTGTAATGTAAAATGCTCTGTCCCACTGTTGGCACCACTAGTGCTACCTACTGTTGTTATTATTGTTATCTCTATGGCCACTGTTATTAAACAGGTATGTGAAATCTTTGGCATAGGCTGGCTGGGCTGCTTGATAAAAACTGAACTAGGACCATTGAACCTTTATTCTTTATCGGACAATTGTTTCTCAAAATAGAGGCAAGAGGGCGGCACCTGTGGCTCATCAAGTAGGGCGCTGGCCCCATATACCTACGGTGGCAGGTTCAAACCCAGCCTCAGCCAAACTGCAAAACAGAAAACTAGCCGGGCGTTGTGGCGGGCGCCTGGAGTCCCAGCTACTCGGGAGGCTGAGGCAAGAGAATCGCCTATGCCCAGGAGTTGGAGGATGCTGTGAGCTGTGTGACGCCATGGCACTCCAAGGGCGATAAAGTGAGACTCTGTCTCTACAAAAAGAAAAAAATAGAGGCAAGAGAAAGGGGAGACATGGAGACCCAAGAGTTCCTATTTCTCTACCTCCTCACCAGCAATTGTTATTTTCTGTTAAAAATGGGTATTTTGATAATCAAGCAAAAATGACAGTCAGATTTAGAATAGAATCAAATAGAGGTCTTAGAAATAAAAACTGTCTGGGTACCATGGCACACATCCTATAATCCCAGCACTTTAGGAGGCCAAAGTGGGAGGATCCCCTGAGGCTAGGAGACCAGCCTGGGCAACATATCAAGACTCCCATCTCTACAAAAAATTTAAAAGTTGTCCAGGTATGGTGTTTCTCAGTTATTCTGTTCTCAGCTACTCGAGAAGCTGAGGCAAGAGGATTGCTTGAACCTAGGAGTTCGAGGCTGCAGTGAGCTATGATTGTGCCACAGCACTCCAGCCTAGGTGACAATTCAAGAACCCTTTCAAGAAGGAAGGAAGTCTGTAAATATAAAAATAAAAAAACAAGTAAATGAGATAAATAGTATTTAAGACCCAGATCAAGAGAGAATGAATGAACTAGAAGGTAGATTGAAGAAGTTATTAAATGTACAGCATACACAAATAAGGAGATAAAAACTAAGAAAACAAGGCTATGAGCAATGGAAGCTAGAATGGTAAAGTTTAACATACCCAGTGTTCCAGAAAGAGAGAATAGAGGCAATGAAAGAGAGAAAATATCCCAAGACAGAATAGCTGAGAATGTTCCAGAACAGGTTAAAGGTGTGAATCTCAGATATAATATATACCACCGCAGTGTACACACCCATACAACTAAGGTGGAAAAATTAGAATAAATCCACACCTAGGCATATTATAGTTGCAGAACACTAAAGATGAAAAGAAATTCTTTAATGCTGCAAGCTGTGGTCCCCAACCCTTCCCCAGCCTGCCACAGGCCAGCACCTGTCCACCGCCTATAAGGAATGGGCCACGCAGCAGGAAGTGAGCAGCAGGCCTGCGAGCTGAAGCTTCGTCTGTATTTATGGACGCTTCCCATTGCTTACGTCACTGCCTGAGCTCCGCCTCCTTTCAGATCAGCGGTGCCATTAATTCTCACAGGAGCGCGAACACGCCCGTAACTGCGCATGCGAGGGATCGAGGCTGCATACTCCTTATGAGAAGCTAAAGTCTGATGATCGCAGGTGGAGCGGAGGCGTGATGCTGGCACTGGGGAGTGGCTACAAATACAGATTATCATTAGCAGAGAGGTTTGACTGCACGGGGACCATAAAAATCAGTTGCTTGCAGACTCACATCGAAATCGCATCCGTGAGTGGCAAGTGACAATTAAGCTGCGTCTGGTAGCAGGCTTTATAGCAGCAACACACTTTGGGTGTCACTGTCTCCCATCATCCCTAGATGGGACCCCCTAGTTGCAGGAAAACAAGTTCAGGGCTCCCAGTAATTCTGCATTACCATGAGTTGTATAATTATTTCATTATACATTGCAATGTAACAATAATAGAAATAAAAGGCACTGTACATGTCATGTCTGTGACTCATCCTAAAACCATCCCCCAACCCTGGTCCATGGAAAAATTTGTTTTCCATGAATCTGGTCCCAAAATGTTGGGGATCACAGCTTTAAAGCCTCCAGAGAGAAAATCTACATCAACCACAGAACCACAAAGCTACAACTAGACAGCAGACATTCCCACAGCAATGAAGGAGCTAGAAGACAGAGAAGTATCCAGAAAGGGTCCTGGGTAGAACAGACAGTCCCTGGGCTACCGGTGAGACAGGTTCTATAGGTGTGTTCTTAAGGTGAATTTGTATGTAAATTAAACAGGTACATTCATCTATTACCTGTAATAGCCTCCATTCATGAGTGCAAGTTGTACATAAGTTGGAGGTTTGTAACGCAAGACTGCCTGTAATATGAAAAATAGTATTAATGATGGCTGGATACTTTCCAGACAGCCTCATTTATTATATTCAGAATGCAAGGAGATTATAATGGTCAATCAAGAATTGTGGTCCCTACGAAACTATGAACTTGTCTTAACTTATTGAGATGAATCTAAGATTAAAAATGTCTCACTGCATGTATAAAATAGTATGAAAGAATTAAAAATAAAGATTATAAATTGCAAAAATAAGAATAAAGGCGTTTTATTTATTTATTTTTCTTTTGAGACAGAGTCTCACTTTGTCACCCTCAGTAGAGCGCTATGGCTTTATAGCTCACAGCAACCTCAAACTCTTAGGCTCAAGCAATTCTCTTGCCCCAGCCTCCTGAGTAGCTGGACTACAGGCACCTGCCATAGCCTCACAATGCCTGGTTATTTTCATTTTTTTATTTAGAGACAGGGGTCTTGCTCTGGCTCGGGCTAGTCTCAAACCTGTGAGCTCAGGCAATCCACCCGCCTTGGCCTCCCAAGTGCTAGGATTATAGGCGTGAGACACTGCGCCCAGCTCAAGAATAAAGGCATTTTCAAACACCAAAAACAGAGTTTACCACCACTAAACTTCCACTAAAGAAACAACTAACACACATATTCCCCCTTTTTTATTTTTTTAAATCTCATTTGTCCTGGCTTGGTGGCTCCCGCCTGTAATCCTAACAGTCTGAGAGGCCATGGCAGGTGGATCACTTGAGCTCAGGAGTTCCAGACCAGCCTGAGCAAGAGTGAGAACCCATCTCTACTACAAATGAAAAACTGAGGCAGGAAGATCTCTTGAACCCAAGAGTTTGAGGTTGCTGTGGGCTATGATGCCACAGCCCTCTACCCAGGGTGACAAAGTGAGACTCTTTCGAAGGAAGGGAAGAAGGAAGGAAGGAAGGAAGGAAGGAAGGAAGGAAGGAAGGAAGGAGGTAGGTTGGGAGGGAGGGAGGGAAGGAGGGAAGGAAGGAGTTTCATTTGGAAAATGATCCTAAAAGAAAGAACCAAGATGAAAGAAAGGAAGGAAGGAAGGATGGGAAGAAAGGAAGGGAAAATGGTAAAAATGAAGATAAATCTGAAACTATATGTACATAAAATAACAACAACATCTATTTTATGGGTTTTAAAAACCTGATAAATATGGGGTAACAATAACCTATAAAATAGAAGGGGATAAATTGGAGTTAAAATAGTCTCAAATTCTTAAATTTTTCAAGGGGAAGGTTAAATATTTATGTTATCCCACTGCTAAATTTGGCTTAAAAATAAATAAATAAATAAATAAGGTTATGTTATGTAAAGTGTTTGTACTATGTTCTAGGTGGTCAAAAAGGTAACCACGAAAAGAATGAAAATAATGTGTGTCACTTCCAAAACAATATAAAGAGGAAACAGATTAAGAAAAGATGAGCAAACAAACAAAATCAAGCAATTTCAAAAGAAGGAGGAGGAAGAGGAGAACTAAGAAGAGGGCATTAAAAAATAGAATAAATATGGCTTGGTGCCTGTAGCTCAGCAGCTGGTGCACCGGCCACATGTCCACAGGGACTGGCGGGTTTGAACCCGGCCCCAGCCTGCCAAACAACAATGACAACTACAGTAAAAAAAGAAAAATAGCCAGGCATTGTGGTGAACAACTGTAGTCCCAGATACCTAGGAGGCTGAGGCAAGAGAATCGCTTAAGCCCAAGAATTTGAGGTTGCTGTGAGCTGTGACGCCACCGCACTTTATACCACGGGCAACATAGTGAGACTCTATCTCAAAAAAAAGAAAAAAATGGAATAAATAGAATATAAAAAGTATGATGGTAAAAAAGTACAATAATCACAAGAAAAGTTCAACTCACCAATTGATATACAGAGATAGTCAAGTTGGATAAAAACGTAAACCCAAGCTATGTGTTATTTATAAGAGACATATCCAAAATATCAGATTACAGAACCATTGAAACTAAAAACAGTGGGAAAAGATATAAAAAGCAAGCACTTAACCAAATTTAACCTGGGGTAGCTATAGAAAACTTTTTAAAATAGAGATTTAGAACATAAAAGACAAAACTAACTTTAAGATAAAGAGTCTCTACATAATCACCAAAAGCTCAGTTCCTCAAGATCTATTAAGTGAAAACTTGTAAACAAAGAAAACACACAATCCCTTTGTCACCAAGTCTGAAGTTGGCAGTCACACCAAGTCTGTACTCTGAAATGGTATTGTACTCTAAAATAATTAGTATTATTCTGCTTTGCTACTTTCAGCTAACAGGACGGTTCTAGGTGGGGAGGGAACACTCTTGTTTCCTGAAAAGTGTAACCAATCAATATGGATGAATGATAGAAAACCACTGTTGGCAACTTCTAATGAAGTCATTGATTTAGGCAAGGATCATCAATGAATAGTAAAACCATTCAGTGAAAGATTAATGATTGCCATGGTCTGAATGCTTGTGTCCCCCCTCAAATTCATGTGTTGAGTTCTGAAAGTGATGATATTAGGAGGTGACCAGTTCCTTAGAAATGCAGCCTCACAAATGGAATTCCTGCCCTTATAAAAGAGGCTCCAAGGAGCCTGTTTGCCCCTCTGTCATGTGAGGACATAGCAACAAGGTGCCATCAAGGAAGCAAAGAATGAGCCTTCAGGAGACACTAAATCTGCTGGCGCCTTCGTCTTGGACTTCTCAGCCTCCAGAACCATGAGCAGTAAATGTGTGTTGTTTATAAACTATCCAGTCTAAGGTATTTTGTTACAGGAATGGACTAAGACTATGAAGAACTGAATATTTGCATAATACCTACATATCCCTCCATCAATTCCTTGCTAATCTCAACAGGAAATCTAATGTTAAAATGTAGTAACATTGCCTTACCCACTAGTAGTGGAATAACCAGACACTATGTTCTTCCCAGTGTTGCATATGAATTTCACCTTCATTTGCATCAGCTAAAGACATCTTACCAGCTCAGCACCTGTAGTTAAGCAGCTAGGGCGCCGGCCATATACACAGAGGCTGGCAGGTTCAAACTCAGCCCAAGCCTGCCAAGCAACAACAACTACAACAACAGCAACAAAATAGCCAGGCATTTTGGCAGGTGCCTGTAGTCCCAGCTACTTGGGAGGCTGAGGCAAGAGAATTGCTTAAGCCCAGGAGTTGGAGGTTCCTGTGAGCTGTGACGACACGGCACCCTACCCAGGGTGACAGCTTGAGACTCTGTCTCAAAATAAATA
Source organism: Perodicticus potto (assembly GCA_963574655.1). Taxonomy (NCBI): domain Eukaryota; kingdom Metazoa; phylum Chordata; class Mammalia; order Primates; family Lorisidae; genus Perodicticus; species Perodicticus potto. The sequence continues at coordinate 9,465 of CAUYRH010031751.1, forward strand.
TATATATATATTGTTGGAGGTTGTTGGTTGTTGGAGGTTTATATATATATAAAATAATAAAGTAGTGTGAACACAAGAACTAGTTTTCTGCTCCCAGCAATTTCCACTCAGCTTCACCTGCAGCCCCCATCCCTCCATCTCCAGGCTTTAGCCGTCTGCCGGCTTTCTGCTTCCAGTGGACCCAGCCCTGGCCCCTTCCATTCCTGCAGTTGTAAAACTCTGACCACTGTCATCCTTGTAGCCACCACTGGTGGCCTTCCTCACATGCACCAAGAAGACAGCCACAGCAGGCCTAGCTCCCTGGCCAGCTGACTGTACCCAGAGAGCTCTGGCTTCCCTGGTGCTGCCTGGCTGAGTAACCAAACACAAAAGCTATTATTCATGGTGTAAATGTGAAATAGCGGAAGACAGGAGACAGGAAGGAGCCAACAGATAAATTGCTCATCCTTCTTCCCCAGCCTGGAGCTATTCAGAGACGGCTAATCCCCCAGGTAATGGGTTTTGTGATTCAGCAACCAGGCGCCTCCTGATGGAGCTGTGGTCAGCTCAGGAACCATGACCTTGTGTTTGCTTTCTTTGCTCCCTGCCTCACAGCCCTATCCTCCTCACTCTTGCTTCCCTAGGATTGAACCCCCCAATAGCTTAAGATGTAAATTTAACAGAAAACTGAAGTTTTCTAAGAAAGCTACACTAAGTCTATCAAACAAATGAAGCTCTTCAATTGTAATGCTATTAAGTTACAAGGTGACACCAAACAATAATTTTCAAAATATAAAATGCCTAGGTAATATCTAAGTATTTTTTAAATACCTCTAAATAATTTATATGTTGGCTCGGCGCCTGTAGCTCAAGTGGCTAAGGCGCCAGCCCCATACACCAGGGCTGGCAGGTTCAAATCCAAGCCTGGGCCTGCCAAACAACACTGACAACCACAACCAAGAAATAGCCGGGCATTGTGGTGGGCGCCTGTAGTCCCAGCTACTTGGGAGGCTGAGGCAAGAGAATTGCTTAAGCCCAGGAGTTGGAGGTTGCTGTGAGCTGTGATGTCACAGCACTCTACCCAGGGTGACAGCTTGAGACTCTGTCTCTAAATAAATAAATATATATATATATAAATCATATGTTAAAGATTTTTATCATTTACAAACATCTATAAATGGCTTGCCTACTTGTTTTACTAAATTAACTAGGTTTAAATTTTAGCTCTGCTGCCTAATACTTGCATGTCTTTGAAAAGCTTTTTTTTTGAGACACAGTCTCACTATGTCCGCCTGGGTAGAGGGCCATGGCGTCACAGCTCACAGCAACCTCAAACTCTTGGGCTGAAGCAATTCTCTTGCCTCAACCTCCCAAGTAGCTGGGACTACAGGTGCCCACCACAATGCCCAGTTATTTCTTTGTTGCAGTTGACATTGTTGTTTAGCTGGCCTGCGCTGTGTTCGAACCCTCCAGCCTCGTTGTATCTGGCCAGCACCCTACCCATTGAGCTGCGGGTGCTGTCCTGGAAACTTTTTTTAAACTTCTCTATGCTCTGGTTTTACCCTGGGTAAAATGGTGATAATTAAACGTGCCTTCCAGGATCGTGGGGAAACTTATACCACGTATACAGATGACTAGCAACCCTGAGAATTCAATCAGTATTTTCCTTAATCATTACTATACAAAGTTGGGGTCTCCCGTGCTTACTCCAGAAGCCCCCAAACTTATTCTTTAGGGCCCTTTAATAGCCAATAGAAAAGGAGAACAATGGACAGAGAAATGCCAAGTTTTCTAACTTCCCTGCTGACAGTGCCCAGCATGAGAGCTATGTTTGGGCCAGGGACCCCATATCCACGGTTTTAGGCTAGTGCTTCTCAAACTTGCACACAGATCACCTGGAAAACTTATTACAGTGCAAATTATGATTCAGTGCATTTGGCGTGGGACCTAGAATTCTGCATTTCTAACAAGCTCCCACAGAGGTTCATGCAGCTGCCTTCTAAAGATGCTCTCTGCCTTACCAGACACCTGTCCTCATAATCTATTCTGGCCCCAGGGGGCTGCTCTCTTTTGGGCAGGCTTCTGAGGATCCCACCCTTTCTGGGAAAGTGGAAAGGTCTGGATTCCCCCAGATAACAGACCTTGCCCCAGCTCCCCTGGAGTTTACATCCTAATTAGAGGAGATAGACAATAAACCAGAAAATGAATAGATGTCAGGTGGAGATAGGGGCAGTCCCTGGGATAAGATCCAGATAGGTTCTATAGGTTTGTTCTTAAGTTGAATTTGTACGTAAGTTGAAACAGCTACATTTACCTATTACCTATAATAGCCTCTGTTCATAAGTGTGAGTCATAAGTTGAATGTTTGCAACTTGGGGACTTACTGCAATAGCCTCCATTCATAAGTGCAAGTTGTACATAAGTCAGAAGTTTTTGCTTATAAGTGCTTTGAAAAAAATAAATCACTACAGGAAGAAAGTGACCAAGCCAGGTAAATGTTATGGTAGATATGATGACCAAAGAAATCTTCTCTGCAATATTTGAGCAGAGACCTGATTGAAACAGGAAAATGAATCCTGCAGCTATGGAGGGAGGAGCCTTTGAGTAGAGGAACAGCACGTGCAAAGGTCCTGAGACAGAGAAGGCTGATGATGAGAGGAGCCACGAAGAGCCTAATGAGGCTACAATGAAATAAGTCAGCATGAGAGTGTTAGAAAAAACCAATACCAGAGTTCATAGAGGCCAGAACAATAGAATCTCCCAAACTACTGCGAAGGCAGAGTAAGATAGACTGAAAGTTTCTGAGCAAGAGTGACATCATCTAATTGTGGTCTTTTAAGGTATAGTTTACATACAGTAAAATTCACAATTTTTAGTGCACAGTTCTGCTAATTTTCACAAATGTATACAAGTAAACTCCATCGCCCCCAGAAAGACTCCCTTGCCCTTTGTAGCCAACCCCTCCCCCACCTGTAACCCCCTATAACCTGTTTCCTGTCCCTGTAGTTTGTGCTTTCTGCAGAATGTCTTATCAATAGAACTACATAGTAGGCTTTTTTTTTTTTAAGGTTTTGGTTTCTCTTAAGACTTCGTTTTTAGAGCAGTTTTAGGTTCACAGCAAAATTGAGCAGAGGATACAAAGATTTCCCATACAACCCCTTGTCTCCACTTACGTTCAGCCTCCCTCCCTTGTCAGATTCCCCATCAGAGTGGGGACCCACTGGTCACAAGAGAAGTAGGCACTTCTTTGAGTCTTAATTCTTTCACTCCTCAATGCATTTGCGATTCATCCGTGTTAGTGAGCACATGGAACTTCTGAGGAATGTTCCACTGTACAGATATACAACAGTTTGTTAATACACTCACCCGTCGGAGGACATTTAGGTTGTTTCTTGATTTTGGCGATGACAAAACAAAACCTCTATAAATAATTCCGTATGGGTTTTTGCGTCAACATAAATTTCTTCTGACAAGAATGAAGTAACAGGAAATGGATTTACCTCCCCATCTGAAACAAACAGAATATGAGGTGGGAGATGGAAATACACAAAACGGCTTTCAACCAGAGGACATCGGGCAGCGCAGGTCAGCGATCCTTGAGTGGAGACAAAGACCTGGAAGCGGAGGCCTACAGATGCAACTGTGCAGGGCAAGGGGACTCAGGCAGAGCCTGGGAACCTCCCTGGATCAAGGAGATGGAAACCGAAACAGATCCAACTCAGTGGAAAGGGCAGAGCTTCACCCACAGATCTGCAAAGCGTCCCCCTCGCTACTGATGGAGGCATGCCTGAGGCAGAGGAAAGAACTGCCAGAAAGGATTAGAGGAGCATTCCCTGGAGCTCACACAGAGCCAGGAATAGTTCACATCGCCACCAAAGAGAATGGCAAAACTGCATAATTCATGAGAGGTAAGGAAGGGTGTTCAAAGGGCATTGCCTCAGCAGTGGGGCAAATTCAGCCCTCCATGAAAGGCTGCCCTGGGTGAGCTCCAGGAATTGTTCCCCTCAATCCTTTCCAGTGGTTCATTCCCTGGTTTTAGGTAGTCTCCCCACATATATGCACCATTTGTACTCAGCTGAAGACTTAGGGAAACCCTCTGGAGATCTATGGCCCTGCAAATTCTAACCAGAATTTCTTAATTTCTCCCAGATTCCCAGCAAGTCTCTTCAACTCAGAGAATGCTGGGTTCAGCCTGCCATCCCTCCTACGCTCTGCACTGCAGCCTGGAAATTCTCTCCAGACAGTAAACTGGGCTTACCTCATTCGTTGTCCCCTCTCAGGCATCACCATTCACCATTGCCTATTGTCTGGTGTCTGAAAACCATTGCATCATATTTTTTTTTCCAATTTTTCATTTGTTTAAAATGCAAAGATAAAGGGTCCATATGCCACCATGTTAGCTAGAGGCAGAGTGACATCATTTAATTTTGTTTTAAAAGAATCACTCTTGGGCGGCACCTGTGGCTCAAAGAGCTAGGGCACCGGCCTGTATGCCGGAGGTGGTGGGTTCAAACCCAGCCCCGGCCAAAAGATGCAAAAAAAAGAATCACTCTGGAAATCAGATTCTAAGGATGGACAAGGGCAAAAGCAGGAAGACCAGAGAGGAAGCTATCGTAGTAATCTGGGACCCTGGATCAGAATCCTAGGAATGGGGATGGTGGTGAGAGGTAGTCAAGTACATGACATGTTTCAAATATAGAATTGATGGAGTTCACTGACAAAAGGTCTCAGGTGTGAGAGAAAATAAGGAGTCGTGGTAGACTAATATTTTTGACTTGATGACTGGATGGACGGGAAAGCCTGGGGAGAAGCAGATTTGGGGACAGAAGGAAGTGAGATCATGAGTTTGGTTTTGGACAATTGACATATTATCATGTCTGCCAAGAAGCCATTTCTCAACACCCACCACTCTCTGCCCATCCCCTCTCTCTGCGGCTGAGAGCCCTGCCTGATCAGAATGTGCCTAGCGAAGCCCACACCTGGGCTCATCTCCCATCCTGTTGGCTTGCCCTCAGTGGAGTCTTGCCTCAGGTGAGGGTCTTTTCCAAGTGCTGAACCACTTATGGATGCTGTCACCTGGCTTACAAACTACTTAAATTTATATGGCCCACACTTTGTAGTTTTAAGTATTTCACTTCTATTGCCTCATTTAACCCTCATGAGCACATGCAGTAGGCATTACCATCCCCATTTTCCAGGTTAGAGATCTGAGGCTCATAGGGATGAGGTAACTTGCGGAAGGCCATTTTACTGGTACATGATAGAGAACTGGAACCCAGATCCCTGGATTCTAAGTCCACGATTGTCCTTTTGCGTATGTGTTCACGGGCAATGGAAGGGGAACTTCCATCTTTCCTGTTAGTACTGTAAGCAGTGCCCTCTTCCCACTGTGTGCAGTTTACTGCTTCAGTGCCTGCAGGTATGTTAGATCCCAGGGAAGGGCTGTACCTAGGGAAGGGGGAGCATGAGGGTTCTGAATTGGGAGGGTCTTCAGCTTTCTCTGGCTTCAACCTTGAGCCTGCTCTGCAAATGGTCTGACAACATAGTAGGAACCAGAGACTATAAGACAAAATCTCTGAATCTCTTGCCCTACCCTCTCTGCGAATTCACCTGCACTCACTTCCCCTTGCCTTCCTTTCTCTCCTCTTCCCCTTCTCTATCTCTCCTCAGCTAGCTAAGGCCAGTCATTCCACCTGGCCAGTGAGCCCTACCCCCTCGAGTCCACCCAAATGACACGTTCTTTCCTCCCTCTCAGCTACCAAAGAATTTTCCCCTCCACTGTCTCTTACCCATTTACCCCTGCTTTTATTTTTTCCATCTTTAAACCATCCACCCCCCTTTCCAAACTAGGCCAATGCCATTCACAGCTAAGCTACTTGAAATTGTAACCTTACACACTGGTGCCAATTCCCTTCTCTCACTGACTCTTCCACATGCTAGAATTAAGATTTTACCACCTCACCCACTTGGCTTACCCATTCCACTTTGCTGGGCTCATGGAGGTCACCAATAATCTTGGTAAGGAGTGATTCTGAACTTAGACCATCCTGCTCTTAACACTCCTTGCTACTTTGGCCCTCAAAACATCTCTCTGCTTTACCCTTGGGACCTTTCCATCAGTTCCCTTTTTAACCTCCTCTTCCTCTAATTAGCTCTTGAATGTTAGAGCCCAGAGTTCCCCCTTCCCATAACCTAAATCGGCTTCCTGCCCATAATCTGAACAGATCACTTACTCCAAGCTCCAGACGTCTTATTGGTGGGTGTCTACTAATTTGGAGCAGATGTACCTGTGGCATTGCCTCTTAGATTTGGTACCCACGTTTGCACTGATGTCCCCAGCCTCCTGGAAAGCTGAATGTGGGGAGTAAAGAGTTGCTCTTATTTGGAAATCAGCTAACCCAGTCTAGGGGTAATTGATTGCATGGGGAGGAAGCAGAGTTGGCCAAAGGCAGGATTTGGGGGAAAGAAGGAAAATTAGCCCCAAAGAGTCTATCAAAAAAAAAAAAATCTTTCCAATTCCTTTAGATCCTAACACTTAGGCCCTTTGATTCACCAAAGCCCACATCTCTCTTATGAAAGCAACAGAAAGAAGAAAGCAGGCTTAGGGATGGAGGCGAAGTACAACCAGCTTCTCTTCTGACTCCTGACTGATGCAGGAGAATGACGGATAGTGCCCTGCTTTTCCACAAGGGCTCTTTTGAAAGAGCCTAAGAACATATGTACACTTCTACCTTCGTTTTCTTGTTTACAGGCCCCCTTAAACTCCCCCCGATTGGTATGCCTGCCACCAACTCAAATTAGGGACCCTTAATTTAGGTGTACTTTAGTCTTCTTGAGTCAACACAGAGCTGGCATGGGATTCAACATAGGGTAACCCTATCCCCAGGTTTTCCCAGGGCAGTCCCAATTCCTAATTTGGTCTGAGTTATTAGTGCATCTATCAGCTATAACGGCTGTTGGGTAGAGAAAGTAAAGATGAAACAGAGCAATGATGAGGACCTAACCAGACCCTGGGACTGATCCCGACAGGGGTACTGCAAGTTCCATGCAGAGCATTCCAAAGTGCAATCGAAGTCCAACAGGTACATAGCAGATGGGAAGGTGGCAGGAGGTCCCAGGCAACAGGAAGGACCTGAAGGCAGGCTAGTGGCAGCGTGGAGAAGCCAGTCAGGGCAGGAACACACAGCACAGTTAGTACAGCTGAGGGCTGGAGAAAGCAGGGCTGGCAGGGACATGTGCTGACCCAAAAGGACCTCCCAGACCTCTGCCTTCCTGGGGCCCTTGATGGAGGAGGGAAATCTTTCAACAAGTTCTTTTGAGTAGTATCTAGATCCTTTGAAATGCAGTCTGAGATGAAGCCATTAAAGGAATACAGAATGGTAAGACAATGGTAAGAATGTCGAGATGTAAGTACACACCTTCATTGGTCCACATCCTCAATTCCTCCCCACCTGGCCTGATGCCTAGAGCGTGGAGGAAGGACATATTATTACATTTAGTGGTCCCAAAATCATGACCAAGCAGTGCAAGGAGGGCCCTGGCAATGACTCCAGTATTAAAGGACCACCTTTCCAGCTTCTCCAGAGAAGATATTGGAAGGAATACAACTGGAATGCCTGTGACCATGCCAGACATTCTTAGGCATCAGACATGTGTCATCCCACCTTGGCAAGGAACATTTTAGACACAGACTGGGGCTCAGAGAAAGTAAAGAAACGTGTCCTAAGTACAGCTGTGGCTATCACATAAAACCAGAACCCAATTCCCAATTAGCCCAAAATGGAAATCCCAAGCCCAAACTATTAAACATAATTTTTATTTCATCCAAGGCAAAGCTAAATACAATTCTACAATGCAAAACCAGTTGTAGAGGCCACATAGTCTGATCATGTGCATTCTGTGCTTGAACACGAGTCAGTGCTGGGTGTGTGTACACTTGTGCTCCCCAGAGGCACCCACACGCCTGACGCCTCCCAAGGCCCGTCTCTGTGTCATTGGATCTATTGCTATACAGGAAAATTGACTATGGGTATTGTTGTCATCCAAGCCAGAGGAATAAACCATGCATAAGATAGTCAAAAGCACTGCATGTCAGGTGGGAGGTGGGAGAGACTCCGACCTGCGACAAAGCGAAGTGAAGCAAGCTACAGGATGTTCCCGAGAAGTCCCCCCTCCTGGCTTGCCTTCCCCCCCGGCCTTCCAACGGCAGCTGTCTGGAAGGATGAGATGCAGACGTGGAGTGATGGAACCCAGCTAATCTTCCCCTCCGTGCCTCATCCTTCCTCAGTCTCCCAGTGGCCCAACACATACAGCACAGGCCCAGAAGGATGGCTCCTGCAAGGCCCAGAGTCCCCCACATCACACATCACCCTTCCGCGCAGCGCTTACCCACTTCATCACACTGCCACACGTCCGCCTTGCCTGCACTTGTGTGCGTTCCCACATGTGCACTCCACGTCCACTCCACACAAGCACGCCTCGCCTCCTGCCATCTCAGCGGCACACTCCTGTCCCCCTCACGCCACAAAAGGTCTGGTTAGCCAGACGGAGGTACAGTCAGAGTCCCATCACTGCCCTCCCAGGCCACTCTAGTATGACAAGATGATTCTGGCTGCTTTCTGCTCAATTCCTACGTGGGGAGAAACCCAAAACCTGGAATGCTGACATCGTATTTTGTGGTCAAGGATAAAGAGATTGGAACTTCGTCTTTGGTCTCACTGATGTCACTGTCAACGCAGCTACATGCACTCAGGTATCCCAAGATTACTTTGTAAATGGCTCTGCAACACACAAGCCCTGGGACACTCTCACCAGCCCTGGGAACACCGTCAGAGATTTCCATGCACCGAGGGTCTGCGTGGGAAAGATGGCTTCGCCCATGTACTACCCACACTGGTGTCTTTCCTTGGGTATAATGCTGGCACCAGGATGGGATAAGTCTTTGTTGTGGGGACTAAGCTTAACATTATCTGTCCCCACCCACAAAATCTCAGTAGTGCCTCCAGACCCAGGGACAATCACAAATGTCCCCATTGCAGTCTCCCTCACATCTGCTGAGTTCCAAAGTGGAATGGGTCAAATAAGAGCCATGGACAAGAAGCTGTAAGCATCAGAATCCGAGTTTCCAATATTACAAGACTAAATAATTCCAAGGGAGTGGGATGGAAAGTAAGAGTGTGTGTGTGTGAGTCTGTGTAAGAGTGTGTGAGAGTGTTTGTGTGTGAATGTATGCGTGTGAGTGGGAGTGTGTGCAAGTGTGTGTGTGTGTGTGTGTGTGTGTGAGCGTTTGTGGGGGGGTGTGACCGCGACTGTGTGTGTATGTGAGTGTGTGCGTGTGTGTTTGAGTGGGGGAGAGTATGTGTGTGTGTGTGTCGTAGGGATGGAACATAGAGATGAGGACAATGGATCTGAAAAAATTCCTCCAATTATAACACCTGAATTCCCATATCCCTTTCCAAACCAAAAAAATCTCCCTTAGACAAAATTTGCCGAGCCTCACCAAGACCCTGTGAGGTAGGTGAGCATTATGATGTTGCTGAATGGAAAGAGCCGAGCCCAGGGAGCCTTGGTGACCCGCTGAGAAGTCAGCAGTAGGCCCAGGGGAGGAAGAGGAGGAGGACGTCCTTCCTCTCCCATCCGCAGCCGCAGCTTCCTCCCAAGACAGTAAAAGGAGACCCCAGGCTCCACCTCTTCAAATGTTGACATCGGAAAGGGAGAAGAAAGCAGTTTTGCGTGAAGGCAGCTGTAAGAAGTTTCCAGAATGGCTAGTGGCTCTGGTCTGTCTGCTCCCGAAGCCGGGAAAATCTGAAAACCAGTCCACGAGAGGTTGGGTGGAGGTCAAGAGGGGCAGAGGCAGGTCAGAGGGGGAACTTGTGAGCCCGTCAGGGTGGGGAAGGGACACTGGGCACCGCCGTGGGCACCGGCAGCTGCTGCTGCTCCTCAGTCTCCCCCCAGCTCCACCCTCAGGGAAGCTGCGGCTGTTCTTTGGCAGGAAGAGCCCTAAGGGCAGTCCCAGGGAGAGGGCTGCTCCCCTCCCATCCTAGGGGCCCAGAGGCTGGAGTGTCAGGGAGTAGGAACAGATGGTGGAGAGCCCTGCTGTCACAGCCCTGCCATCCCCAGCCTCTGCCCCATACGGTCCCATCAGGAAATCCAACTTCACACGCCCCTGTCTGGGAGCCCAACAGGGGCACCTGGCAGGTGTCTCCACAACTTATCTCTGGCCAAGGAGCTGTCGGCAGCATGATTCCAGCCTCACGGCCCCTCCAGGACCTTAGGGAGGGGAGCGCAGGGCAGGGCACCTTGCCTTCCTTACTGTTATGCCAGCACACGGGATAGGGGGCAAGAGCTGGGAGTCAGGAGCTAAGGCACAGTCGAGCCCCCCACACAGGGGTGTGCAAACCAGTTCCTGGGAAAGCAAAGTTGCCATGGACGCCATCTCCCTGCTCCCCACAACCTCAGGGCGGAAGGCGGTGGCTCAGCTGAGCAGGAAGCAGCTGGGAAACCCAAGGGCCCTTCCATCCCAAGGAAGAGGGTCCCTGAGGTGAAGCCAGGCCCAGGGCAGGGGAGAGGGCGTCGTGGAGGCACCCGAGGGGCCAGCAAGGAGAGGTTTGACAGTGTAACCTCTCAAGCAAGAGAATGCACCCACTACTGCAGAGGACGGGGAGGAGCAGGGGAGAGCTGGGCTCAGGAGCGCCCAGGAGTGGCGATGGTCCTGCCATGCCCAGGAGGGGCTGAAAGCACTGGCAGGGTTGGGGTGGACATTCCAGTGGCAGAAAGGCCTCCAGGACACTGGCGCGAGACTTCTGCAGCCTGATTCCCCAAGGAGAAATGCTAGGAAAGGTGTGGGTAGTGCTCCAGTGTTCTGGGGAGTCTCAAGGGACCCCTCCATGAGCCAGCCTCAATAACTCACAGGCAGAAGAGCAGGCTGGGGGGCCGGGACCCCTCAAGACCTAGGCAGCCAGACCCAGTTGGGAGGGTTTAAAAACTGAGCAGGGGGGCGGGCTTAGGGAGCCTGGGACAAAGCTGACAGCTTCAGGGGCAGAGGAAAAGGGAAGTTGCCCACTTGGGGGACTATGGAAGTCCTCTGCCAGCAGCCCTCTGCCCCAGGTCTCCTCCAGAGTCCTCCAGCCCACTTTCACCTCCAAATGGAGCCACATACAGCCCTTCCTTCACCCCATGAGGGCCCAGCTCTTGGGGCGGCCCTCATGCATCCCCAAGTCCCTCTTGAAGAGAAATCTAGAGGAAAAGCAAGGTCCTGCTTGTATAGGGGACAGGGTGGAGAGACAGAAGAGGACCCCATCTACCCAGGTGTCAGGGACCAGCCCCTCCACACCGCCTCAGCACCTCCTTTCTTTTCCAGAACCTTCCACAGGTTCTCTCCCTGGGCATCCCTTATCCCTAGGAAGCCCTGGCTCAGGAGGGGGTGGCCGGGCTGGACAGGACCCCAGTTTCTCCTGCCAGAAAGACTACAGTTTGAGCAGTAGGTGTCTCAGCACGTTGGGGCTCAAGCATCAGCTTCTTCAGAAAGGGAGGTTCCCCACAGCTGCTTGGCCCGAAGCAGGGGCTCACACTTTCGTGGGCGGTTTCTCTTCTGCCTTGGAGCCAGGCAACCCATTCTCCGTGTTGTCATTCCCTGAGGAACTCACGAGACATTCCTTCCTGGAGAGAAAGAGAGGGGAGACCCTGGTGAGGAGAGCAGCAAGAGCAAAGTGTGGGCTGTGGAGAGATGTATGGCCCCTGTCCCCAGCTCCGCACCCTCCCCTGGCCTTTCCCAGAGCTGAGGCAGCAAGAGGCCTGTCCCCTAACCTCTCTGTAGCTCAGTTTCCTCATCTATAGGGTATGTGTCATGATGACAACTTCCTCACAGAGTTTCTGGGAGAAGAAATGAGTACTTGGGACGGGCCTGGTGGCTCACGCCTGTAATCTCAGCACTGTGGGAGGCTGAGGAGGGAGAATTGCTCGAGCTCAGAAGTTCGAGACTTGCCTGTGCAAGAGTGAGACCCCGACTCCTAAAAAAATGAAAAACCCAGCCGGGCACCACAGCAAGTTCCTGTAATGCCAGCGGCTTCCAGAGGCTGAGGAAGCGGGATGCCCACAGCCCGAGTCTGAGGCTGCAGTGAGCTATGACGCTCAGGACATAGGGTGGGACTCTGTCGAAAGGAAGGAAGGAAGAGAGGGAGGGAGGGAAGGAGGAAAAAGAAAGAAAGAAGAAAGAAAAGAAAGAAGGAAGGAAGGAGGGAGGGGAGGGGGAAGGAAAGGAAAGGAAAGAGGAAAGGAAAAAGGAAAGGGAAAAGAAAAGAAAGCACTTAGACAGTGCCTGGCACATGGAAGGTTCTCAATAAGTCTTAGCTTTCACCCAGTCACCTCAACATGGCAGAAGGCAAGGGGTACCAGGCACTGTCCCCAGCATCAGTTCCCAGGCCATGCCACCCAGGAGGAAGGGGTTCAGCCCAGCAAGGAGTATGCGGAGGACACAGAGCCCCTCCCCCAGAGCCCCACAGGCCTCCCTCCCTGAGCTCTCTGGGACCAGAGGTAGAACATCCAAGGCTGTGGGAGGGTGGGAGCAGGCGGTGGGTCTGGGGTCACCGACAGCAGGACTGGGGAAGCAGCAGCAGAGAGGAGAGATGGTTGGGTGTCTCTCTGGGAACAATACCACCCTGACTGCCCTGAGCTGGACGGCAGTGGCCAGGCTGGGCAGACAGAGCTCCCCAGGGGGCTCAACCTCACTCTGAGCCTTCTGTTCATGAAAACCGCCAAGTCTTCCTCACAGCTGCTGTTGCTAAACTACATCCTACACTCACCCCAGGCTTGTGTTAACGGATTTAAGGCCTTTGAGAAGGACTGAATATTTGTCCTCATCTATTTCATCTTGCAGGATTTAGTCCATAACTCTAGCCTATCAAGATCTTCCCAGACCCCAGTTTTGTTCTGCAACGCAGTCACTAGGCTTCTGGAAATCTGCTACGTATGTCATCTTTAGTGCAGTTCAAACATTAATAACACCATGAACAGGCAGAGCCCTGTGATGCATCATTAAAGATCTCTATTCAGATAGATCCCTCTAGACATCACCCCCCCACCACGTTCCCCACCTAAGGTACAGTCACCCAGCCAATCACTACCCGCCCAACTGCTCTCTTATGTAAACCACAATTCTCTACTACAGAGCTGCTGGCTACCGGCCACTGTCAGAACACCTGCATCACTCTCCTAGGGACGTGACATTCAACAAGTGCCTGTGACATTCAATAAGTGGTAAATGACAGGATGGGGAGTGCGCCAAAGAGGGACTCGACCTAGGAAGGCTCTTTCTAGGGGTCAGGGAAGGATTTCTTGGAAATGCCATTGAAGCTGAGACCAAGAAAGATGAGCAGGAAAAGGTTCCAAGCAGAGGGAACCTTCCCCCATGTGTGAAACCCAGAATCAAGGGTGAGAAGCTGTCCAGCACTTCCCTTCTTCTCAAGAAGCTACTGTCTCCGCTGTAATGCCGGCTTTCCCTGTCACTCAAGGGAATCGCACAGGCTTCCCCAGGATCTGTCCCCTGCCCGCAGGCTTGCCGTACCCAGCCCCTCTGCCTACCAAAGCCAAGCTCTCTGATCACACCAGGGCCTTGTAAACCCTGGCCAGGTCCCCTGCAGTCAGAAGGGGAGTCCAGGCTGCAATCTCAGCCTGGACTTCCAGATTCCCAAGGGTCTGTCCCCAACCCCCTTTGTGAGCCTTTTCTCCCCTCCTCCCTCCCTATACTTCTATTCTCTCAATAAACAAAAGACCTTGTTATCCAGACACATTGCCATTTCCCAGACTCTCTGCCTTTATACTCAGTGGTTCCTCAGTCTGTCACTGTCCCAGGGCTTAAATAAATCCATTTTATAAGGCCCACCATAAACATGCGTTCGGTGTTTCCCAATGTTTCCCCTGTCTGGAATCCCTGCAGGAGCATTTTATCAAGCCTCACTGGGGTCACCGATCCCCTCTACCTTGCATTACGTTCATTTGCATACGCATCTTGTCTTCTTTACTTGAGGCAGAACCTCATTCCTTCCAGAATTTCCTACAGCATCCGGCACAGTGCCCTGCACACAGTACCTCAAAAGCAGCCACTCAATGAAAGAACAAGTGAATGAACGCTCAATATGCCCGGTGAGTCAGTAGACTATGATCACAATGGTTTAGGTTTTGAAGCCCAATCAGTCAGAATTCAAATCCCAGCTCTATCATTTACTAGCTGTGTGGCCTCACGTAAGGCGCTTAACCATTCTGGGCCTCGCTTTGCTCAACTGTAAAATAAAAATTATGTCTGGTGGACAACCTAACACATGGTGGCATTTATAAATGAAGCAATGGAGCAACCTCTTATTCCACCAGTGCCCCCTATCAATAAGGCATTTAACATACCTATTCATTTTATTTTATCTTTATTTTTATTTTTTGGTTGTTCGTTTTATTTATCTATTTTGAGACAAAGTCTCACTCTGTTGCCCCTGGCTAGTCTGCCATGGAGTCATAGCTCACAGCAACCTCAAATTCCTGGACTCAAGCAATCCTCTTGCCTCACCCTCCCATAGCTGGGACTATAGTCATCGCACCCACCACACCCAAAAAGTTTTCCTTTTTTTTTGGCTGGGGCTGGGTTTGAACCCACCACCTCCAGTATATGGGGCCAGTGCCCTACTCCTTTGAGCCACAGGCACCGCCCAAGTTTTCCTATTTTTAATACAGACAGGATCTTGCTTTTGCTTAAGCTGGTCTTGAATTCCTCCTGACCTCCGGCAATCCTCCCTCCTCAGCCTCCCAGAGTGCAAGGATTACAAGTGTGAGCCACTGTACCTGGCCTATTTTATATTTTTTAAAGAAACAAAATCTCAGCTTGGCACCCGTAGCTCAGTGGTTAGGGAACCGGTCACATTCACCAGAGCTGGTGAGTTCGAACCTGGCCTGGGCCTGCTAAACAACAATGACAACTACAACAAAAAAATAGACAGGCATTGTGGCAGGCGCTTATAGTCCCAGCTACTTGGGAGGCTGAGGCAAGAGAATCACTTAAGCCCAAGAGTTTGAGGTTGCTCTGAGCTGTGATGCCCCAGCACTCTAGTCAGGGTGACAGAGTGAGACTCTTGTCAAAAATAAAATTAAATTAAAATTTAAAAAATAAATAAAATAGAAACAAAATCTCACTATGTTTCCCAGGCTGGACTCCAACTCCTGAGCTCAAGGGATCCTCCTAGCTCAGCTTCCTGAGTAGCTGGGACTCCAAGCGCCCTCTACCATGTCCAGTTTAGCATGTTTTGTTTTTGATGAACAAATGGTGTCTCTGAAGAATATCTGTCGTCTTTTCTAAGTGCTTTTAAACCACATATTGAAAAATTTGAGAGCCAGGCGCGGTGGCTCACACCTATAATCCCAGCACTTGGGAGGTCGAGGTGGGTGGATCACCTGAGCTCACAGTTTCAAGACCTGCCTAAGCCAGAGCTAGACCCCGTCTCTAAAACACAGCTGGCATTGTGGTAGGTACCTGTAGTTCCAGCTACTCAGGAGGCTGAGGCAAGAGAATTGCTTGAGCCCAAGCATTAGAGGTTGCTGTGAGCTATGACACCACGGCACTCTACCAAGGACAATACAGTGAGACTCTGTCTCAAAAAAAAAAAGAAAAATTTGTTCTCTAGTCCTGCTCACCATTGATGGTTACACTGATTATTAAAAACAGAACCAGGTGGGCGGCGCCTTTGGCTCAAAGGAGTAGGGCACCAGCCCCATATGCCGGAGGTGGCGGGTTCAAATCCAGCCCTGGCCAAAAACTGCAAAAAAAAAAAAAAAACAGAACCAGGAACAATTCCATGCTTCTAGTCCTTCTTGAGGTCACCAAAACCCTCACAGCCTCTGGCCACAAAGCTTGGAAGCAACTCCTGAGCTTTTCACCTCAGCCTGTGCTGGGATACTCCCCTGCTGGGCGTCCCCTCCCCCTCTGCATAATTTCTGTCCTTTCCAGCTCAATTTCTCCTCTCAACAGAGCAAACAGTTCAGCAAACAGAAGCAGATCACTTCGCCCTCCTCTTTCGCATCTCCTTGTTACCTTCTCTGTTCCAGCGGAAAGCCACCTCATCTCATCGGCTTGCTCAGAACACAGTTTTCAAATGCCTTTTCCCAGCTCTATCTAGTTTGGTAAGATTTTCCACCTGCTGCTTTGAGTCTGCCTGACACTGTTCTAGAACTTCAGGACCTAGGAGCTGCACCCTCGGAACCTCCTTTTTCCTCCCTCCCCTTCTATTTATAGATGTCTATTTCATACCTGAATTTATCCTAGTGCTTCCTGGGAGGCCACATCAGCCTTTTTAAAAGTCTTTTTTAAAGACTTTTTTTTTAAACCTCTCCCATATGAATTTTTAGAATTTCATTCCCATCTCCTTAGAAGGGTCTCCCCGTTTTAGGGTCCCCATATGCTGAATCTTATATTTTTTCTGATCTTAAAAAAAAAAAAAAAGCCTTCCTAAATTCTCTGGTAGAGCTTTAGGTTGGGTGGTACAAATGGGAAAAGAAAGGCTAATGGGAAGGGGGAAAAGACAGTGAGATGAGGAAGAGCAAGCGCCTTGGGTTCAGATATTCATTGAATTGAATACATTCAATAAATACACAGTGGTAGGAGGAAGAAAGGGGAAGAGGGGGGAGAGTCTGGGAAATGGGGAGGAGGGCTGCAGGGACACAGTGGAGTAGCAGGATTAAGAAGAGAGGGTGGGGGGCGGCGCCTGTGGCTCAGAGGAGTAGAGCGCTGGCCCCATATACCGCAGGTGGCAGGTTCAAACCTTGCCCTAGCCAAAAACTGCAAAAAAAAAAAAAAAAAGAAGAAGAAGTAGAAGAAGAAGAAGAAAGGGTGGAATGAGGAGAACATGGACAGTTGAAGGTTGGTGGGGAGGTGAAAGGGTCAGGGAGAAGGGTGGTGAGCTGGTGGGAGGACAGGCCTGGGCCACAGGCCAACTCACTTCTTCTCCTGAGTCTTCTTGAGAATGAAGGTGATAAGTTTCTTCAGCAGCAGGATGAGGATGAGGAGCCCGATGACCCCGCCCACAACAGACAGGATGATGAGTGTCACCGTGTTGTCCACTTTCTCCACTGCATGGTCAAGGCAAGGAAGGAAGGGCAGGGACAAGGGAGCAGGAGTCACCTGGAGCCGAGCACCGTGGCAGTGCCTGGGCTGTGCAGCCTCCACCCCGGGTGGCATCTGGGACGTGTCCACCCCAGGCCCCCAGCCCTTCCCAGGCCTACAGCATCTATTAGGCCAGGAAGGGCACAACCCAAGGGGCCCACTTTCCCCTCTCCCCCAACACGTATGTCCTACAAATACACACCCAATTTATTCCACAATTCTTGAATACATCAGAATTGGAGCCTATAACACCTAGGCTTAAGTTATGACTTGACCCCCAAATTGCCATGTAAGAATTTCATTGTCTATTTCTAGGCCTCCCTTCCCATGCAAAGGAGAACCTTTAAATTAAAAATGTTCCTATGATATCTCCTAGATGGTGGCAAGACTTTGGAGTCACATGGTCTGGATTAGCTGGCAACGTTGGGCAGGTCATCGAAACCCAACCTTGATTTCCTCATCTGAAATCCAAATTCCTGACTTCTTCTCAAATCTCCTTTACTCACAATCTTCCTCATCTCTGTTGGCAACAACTTGATTCTTTCAATTGCTGTAACCAAAATCCTTAGAGTCATCCTTGACGCTTCCCTTGTTCTCAAGCCTGGTATCCAATCTACCTGAGAATCCTAACAGCTCTAACATCCAAAAATTCCAGAATCTGGCTCGGTGCCTGTGGCTCAACAGGCTAAGGCGTCAGCCATGTACACCTGAGCTGGCAGGTTCGAATCCAGCCTGGGCCGGCCAAACAACAGTGACGGCTCCAACCAAAAATTCCAGAATCTGACCACTCACAGCCACCTCTTGGCCCAAGTCACCTCTTGATTGGATGTATGTTTGCCATAGCTTCCTAATTGGTCTCCTTGTTCCATGGTCTGTTCTTGGCATAGGAGCTGGAGGGAGCCTGTTCAGACCTTAAAATTCTCTATTCAGAGTCCTTGAGTGCCTACATCTCACTCCCACTCACAGGACCTCATACAATCTGGCTCACACTGAGCGACCTCATTCTACTCCAGCCACAATGACCTCCTTGTTGTTCTTCAAGCACCTGCCTCAGGGACTTTGCACTTGCTATTCCCTCTGGACTATCTTCCCAAAGGCATCTTCTCCTGCCTCCCTCAAACACCCCCAACTCTACCACCTTTTCCAGTGAGGCATTCCCCAGCCACCCTACTCGCACCCCAGCTTTCACCCCTGCTTTATTTTTTCTCCACAACACTAACCATGTTCTCTTATATAATATCATTTTCTTCTTTATTTTCTGATTCTATGTCTCTCTCAACTAGTAGGGGAAGAATGTAATCTCCATAAGGACAAGAATTTGTCTTTCTTGTTCACATCATGTCCTTGGCACCTAGAACAATGTTTTCCATATAGTAGGTGCTCAGTAAATATTTATCGAATAGATGAAATGTGAATTAATGAACCTAGAAAGATGGAAGGAAAATCCACCATGAAGGGGCCATGAGAAGCAAAGGAACTAAGGTCAGTGAAAGCACCTAACTGGGGCCCTGCCACCCCAAAATGCTCCATAAACATCAGTTTCCTTCCCTTTTCTGCCCTCCTGAAAATGCTGAGGACAAAGCAAGGTGATAGGAGCTCAGATCTCTTCATCTAGGAGATATCATAGGGAGGAAGATGTGGCCCCTAGGCAGACCTGACTCCGACGACATCAGGCTCAGAAAAGTTGCCTGGATGGCCTCTGGCTCTCCCTTGGCACACCCTTGGCATTTCCCCCTCCAGACGCTCCACGTCACCCAGGAGAGCAGTGAGCCCCCAGGTGCACACAAAACACAGCAGAATCAGGATCTTTGCACAGACTGTCTTCTCTTTCTTACTTCTTCTATGCTTCCCTTGCCTTCCAGGCCTTTCTCTCACATCTCCAGCCCTGGTTATCACTTCCTGCTTCCCCAGCTACTCTCAACGTGCTGGGTCATGGGACCACTGGGCTCCTTGTCATATGCACCCTCCTTGTCTGATTGGTCCACTGTGTCAGACTCGAATCCCTAGCTAGGATATAAGCCTGCAGAGAGGACAGCTGCGTCTTACTCCATCTCTGCCTGTGCCTCTATTCGCATATGGATCAGGCTCTGCCTCTGTTGCCATTTCTCAATCTTCTGTCCTACCCTGAACTGTTGATTCCTCAAGAAAGAATACTATCATAGCACTTTTTAGTCCAACAGCCAACATTCAATCAACTTTTGCTAATGGAATACTCAATAATAGTAATAATCGGCATATACAAAGAAAACTTTACTAGCCACAAAATACACCTAGGTAGCTGCTCCAACCATCACATTAAGCCTAGGATGATGCAGACACATCCCCGTTTCACAGATGAGGAAAATGAGCCTTAGAGAGGCTAAGGGTAGTTCACAAACTATTCAGTAGTCGCGTAAGTATTCAAGCAGAATTCTCTAGCTTTTAGCTATAACTCCAGTAATGCTTGAAAGTGTAAAGCAAGTGAAAATACCAATATGGTATTTCCTCACTTGGCTGTAACCCTGAGTTGCGTACCCCTCCCCAAGTCCTGCCCACTCCACCGTCCTGGTCCCAGCCCCCACTGCATACACTGATCAACGACTTGGAGGAAGATGGTGGCGTTGTGCTCGAGATTATTCTCCTTGGGGTTCTTCACGTGACAGGTGTATTTGCCTGTATCACTGAACTCCAGGTCCCTCAGCAGAATGGAAATGTTGTTCTTCTTCTCCTTGGTGGAGCCCTCCAGAGTGATGCGTTCGTCGTCTTTAAATGTCACCTTGGGGTCAGATTTCTCATTCTTCACAATCCCGTCTATGATCTAGGGGCAGAGGGAAAGTGGCCAAAAATGAATCAGGGACATCAAGGGTCATGACATCACACCAGCCCACTCTTTGGGTGCCTCCCCTGCCCAGTCAGAGCCTGCTTTCTGTCCCTTGGTTTCCTCTCCCAGTGTCAGTAGCTCTGCCTGTCTAATCTGAATTTTGCTTGTTTCAGGCTAAACCCATTTCCTTTTATTGAGGCCTCCCTGAAATGTAGCACAGTCATCAGAGCACCCTCTGAGGTCGGCATTCAATTATATCCAGAGTTGGTGTCTTGTGGCTTCCCTATGATGGTCTCAGGCCAGGTCCCCTTCTAGGCTGCAGTGTGGACACTCAATAAATACCATTGATACATCCCCAGCCCACCCACCAACTCCCCAGATGCTCCTGAAAATCTCCTGCAGGCCTCTAGCTTCCTCCTTTCTTTCCAAGTCCAGGTTCTCAGCTCTTCCCTCATTTGGCGCTTCTCATTCCCTCTCTCCAAGCCTTCCAAAGAGCTTTCTCTCTCCTGTTTGCTAAATTAAGCTATTCATTTTTACATGAGCAATCCAAATTCCAGGTGTTAAGACCAGACAGAGACCTCCAGCCAAGAATTCCAACAGGCCCCAAAACCTGGCAACACCATGTAAGCATCCCTCCCACTAAGATCCTTCCAGACAGGCTCTGAAAAGAATAGGGACAAAAAAGTGGGTTGTGGGGCCCATTACAGAGGGTCTCAGGCCAGAGGGGGCAGCAGCCTAGGATGAGTCGTGGACGAGGCGACAGAGAAGGGAGGGAGGACTGGGCTGCCCCATCCCTGCCCCATCCCCGCCCTCTCTTACAGTCTTGTTATTGTAGATCCACCGGAATTGGAGGTCCCGGAAGCCGATGCAGCTGGAGAAGGTACAGGGCAGCAGGATCTCGGTGCCATTGACAGCGTAGATGGTAGGGTACTTTCCCACGGACACCTCCAGCGACAGGGACACGGGGAGCAGGAAGAGGCCTGTGCAAAGCACAACCTCCCTAAATAAAAGTCCAGTGGAACCCCCAAGCTGGAGTTCCAGAAAGGGACGCTCGGCAGGATTGGAGTCACTCGCCAAGGCAGGGAGGTTTCTGACATTCTCAGTGTTAACTTGAAGAGGATAGTTCTCTTTACTCCAAATGACACCCAGGCCAACCTAATTCTCCATGTCTCCCCTTCGCGGGGCAGGATGGAATTCTAGGCCACTTATTAGCCTGGGGCACTCACTCCGGATGACCACCAGGGGTCACCCAAACCCAAGAAAACGAGGCGCAGGCCCCGGCCGCGCGTCTGCGCCCGGCTCCGCCCCCTCGCCTGGGGGCGGCGTCCCTGCGAGCGCAGCTCGAGCCGCGGGAAGCGCAAGGCGGGCTCCCTTCTTTTCGCGAGGGAATTTCCCCTAGGACCACGCGCGCCTCCTCGTTATGTTCCCGGCATTTGCGGAGGAGGTGGAGAATAGCTAGGTCCCATAGAAGAGAAAAGCGACAGCCGCAGTCCTGGACCACTGTCCAGCGGCCCCGAGGGGCAGAGGGACAGAGGGACGCGTTCGGGCTGGCCACCGGACAGGACCCTGAGAACGAAGGCACGCGGACCCGTATTCCAAGGATGGAAAACGGTGGGGGGCGGGGGTAGGAACAAGGGTTGGCGTGGAATTGGGGAGCAGCGAGAAGCCACGACGGGGCAGAAGGTGCCGGGTGGAGACGCGGGGCGGAGGCCGATTCCAGGCGAACCCGAACGCCCGCACGCGGGGGGTGGGGGACACGATGGCGCGGGACCGGCTGTCCCCGCCTGAACCCAAGTACGCGGCCTCCGCCCCCTCGGCCCGGCCGCCCGGAGCGCCCCGGGGCTTCTTTCGCACCTCCTCCGCGGTGCACCTGTCTCTGCGGCCTCTCCGCTGGAGCGAGGCGCTCCCTGAGTCCTTGGGAGAGGACCCGGTGCTTCCTGCTTCCCGCACATTCCTCAAGGAAACCCTGCTCGCCTCAAGGTTGTTGGAGCTTGGGGTGAGTCCAGAACCGGATGTCTACCTCTCCCTGCCCTTAGGGCCAGCCCTTTTCCCGTCCTCCCTCTCAGGAAGGCCCTCTGTTGTCTAATTCCCTCAGGCTGCATCACAGACCAGTCCGTTTGGCCCACACCAGATAATCATGATGCATCTGAGGGGTGCTTTTGAAATGACAGAGAAGGAACTCGGAGCAGAGGTGGCAGCCCTGCCGCCTCAGCTGCTTCATGTCACCTTAACTTCTAACAGCAAAGTGGAGTGCTCATACCCCCAGCCCCAAATCTCCCCATGTGGTCCAGTAACCCAGTCAGACCCCCACCACTGCTGACAAAGGCAGGAACGTGGAGCATTTACTGTGTGCCAGGCACATTTCATCCTCACACCTATACTATGAGTGACAAACTCACAGCTCCGTATTACAGATGCTCTGAAAGGTTAGGTAACTCGCCTAAGGTCAACAAGAGAACCAAATTTCCTCACCAGGACTCCAGAGAATACTGGGAAATTACTTCAATTAGCCCTCATCTTTTAGCCAACTCCTATGTAGGAATCGCTCTAGAGCTGTGGTTTCCAAACTTGAGATCAGCAGAACCACGAGGAGGGTAGTTCCAGGGAGCCCTGCCCAACCGGCTGAGTTTCTGAATCAGTAGGTCTGAGCCTGAGAATTCACATCTCTAAAAAGCTCCCAGGGAATGCTGTGGGCAAGGATCACACTTTGAGAATCACTGTGCTAGAACATTTATATACATTAACTCCAACATGCTTTAGAATGCCAAAAGGTAGGTACAATGTTTGCCCTTTTACCAATGATGAAATTGGGGCTCAGAGAGGTTAAGTTGACTTGCCCAGGGCCACATAGTAAATGGTGAACCTGTGACTGAGCACTTACTATAAGATAGAACAGGCACTTTATATATAATCTCATTTAACTCTCATAATAATCCTATAAGGTAGTTACTATTTCTATTCCCAATAAATAAAGAAACAGACTCAAAGAGATTACCTTGCTCAAGTCCACACACCCCAGTGAATGGAATTAGCAGCATTCAGATGTTTGCATCTCCAAGAGACAGGGCTGTCAGGGTTTATCTGAACCTTAGAGCTCTGGGTCCCTTTTACATCTGCTGCCCCCTTCCTACCCCAGAGGTCAGGGTCAGGGACAGAGGTCAAGTGCCAGACACAGGATCCACCCTCCAGCCTGGGGCCAGCTTTAAAGCTCTGCTTCCCACCTTCCAAAGTCCCCGTACACTAAGGATCAGGGTGCAGGGCCAGAGACAGGGAAGCTCCCTAACAAGGCAGCTTCCTGATACCCACTGGCCTCCCTCAGGACTCCAAGGAGCGCGCTGGCTCCCACTCTAGTGTTCATCATTACTCAGGTCCGGGAACCAGGGTCCTGGAGAAGATGAAGGGACTCAAATCAGTGGCCACTTTCCCCTCCCCAACCCCAGCCAGAATGAGATCTTGAAGAGCACAAAAGAACGTACATCAAAAGGGAAATCTTTTTGATTGCTTTAAATAGAAGCAAGAAAGCAAAAGAAAGGTCCAGCAGAGAAGACAACACTATTTCTTTAAAGTCTGGATCATCTGCTCGGAGCCTGTGGCTCAATGGGCTAGGGCGCCAGCCACGTACACCTGAGCTGGCGGGTTCGAATCCAGCCCGGGCCCGCCAAACAACAATGACGACTGCAACCAGGAAAAATGGCCAGGCGTTGTGGCAGGTGCCTGTGGTCCCAGCTACTTGGGAGGTGGAGGCAGGAGACTCACTTGAGCCCAGGAATTGGAGGTTGCTGTGAGCTGTGATGCCACAGCACTCTATCCAGGGTGACAGCTTGAGGCTCTGTCTCAAAAAAAAAAAAAAAAAA